>ONZK01003376.1:0-31220 GCA_900322385.1 Pharnaceum exiguum
CCCCCTCCCCCGCGGTAAGTCTCTCTTTCCTTAAAACTTTATCTTATTGTTTATTTTATTTTTATTATTGAATTTTAATAAACTAATTGAGAAAATTTGGCTTTGATTGTTTGGTTAGATGGCTTTGTTCGTTTTGGCTGATTGTATATGGTTTGGTTTCAGGTATACAGGGATCGGAGCGACATCATTATTCATTGGTAATAATAATATACTAAAGTAGTCATTTGGGCTCTTCCGCCAAGCAGCACCTTGCCACACCAGACATAAACATCATAGTTACGTTGTATGCTAGAAGATCGAATAACAGTTGAAAGCATGCATCATCGTGTTCGCCAGGCTGACTAATTCTCGAGTTCACAATGATTTATGCAAATTGATTTTGATCAAACCGTAGTTAGTTGTCCACCCCGATTTGGGTAACTCTTAGAAACTCAAGCTTTTGATCAAATGAGGAGGAGTCTATATTAGGTACGGTACGGTGGAGTGGCGGCTTTGGAGAATTAGAGGTAATCCCCATTTCTATGAATTCTATCACTTTGAATTATTCTTTTCTTTTCTTTTTGGGTGATTTGTATGATGAGATGATTAATTGCTGCACAGTTGTATTTAATGAATTTAAAAAATATGTATAACAAGCTGGGATGATGATAAAAGTGATCGATGGTGCATATGGCTAGAAACCAAACCCTAGGTATGGTTCACAAAAATGACCCCTCGGCTACACAAAAATGACCCCTTTTACCCAGTCTTATGTATGAAATAGGTTCACACAAATTTTTCTCCATATTGATTAATTGCATATGGCTAGAAATTAATTGAATTCTTATGGCTGATGTCTGTGTATACATGTATGTATGTTAGGTATCAGGTTGGGAGTTGTGGAAGTTTAAATAAAAAAGATGAATACTATTGATGAAGGTGTTGGTGCACAACAAATATTCCTCACTGTTGATGATTTCGTTAAGGACAGAGAGAAACTGTTTCCAGAAACTATGCCCCGAGAGATGCGCGATGAATTACTTAATCTTATGAGGGATATGTATGTAGACCCTGCGTCAGTTGATCGTGGTAAGGACCACGTCAGAGCAGCCCCTGTGCTTGAGGTTTTCTCAGTTTTACTAAAACCCTCTGACAAGTCCTTTCTTGAAGACGATAAACCATGGGAAGTATATGGTTCGATAAAAGTAACAGATGGGGCTGGAGAATCGTATGATATATACAATTATGACGAGGACGAGCCTGAATTCATTGATGAATTCTACGTGCAAAACATGTCACTTGATCGCGCTGTACCAATTACTCTCTATCAAACCGAACCCATATTTAACCCTTTGCCCAAGACTCGTTTGGAAGCCCGTCTTTGGGACAAGGTTCGTGGTATTGAACTTGCTAATGAGAGCATTAGTTTTGACCATTTGGATAGAAACGGCTTTGAAGAAGAGGCCGGAGTCAAGGTTGTTCGAGGTAAACATGGCAGTGCTAGCGTACACTACCATTTTTTTCCTGCTGCTGTTTATGCGTTGGTGAATGTTGAGGCTTATAAAGTGTCTGATGGGCTTGAGGATGATACTATTGACGTGTACGGTAAAGTTGTCGCTCTTCGTGATGGTGGAGCCACAGGGTCCTATGAGGTTGAGCTTTTCGATGAGATGGCAGAGAGTTCAGTAAAAGTCAAGTCTCCGGATTCTATTGGGTTACGACGAACTTATGTTGCTGTTCCCGCGTATTCGTCTCTAACTATTGGAGTTCAGCTATGTGATGGCGACTTTCATCGCGTAACATTTCCTTCACGAGAGTGTGGATTTAAAAGCAAAATGACTGTGATATCTGACACTCTAAGTTTTCGTGTGACTGTGTTGTTGTATCCTGCTTACTTAAAGGGGTCTACATTAATCCCAGAAAAAAAAAATTACCCTGAAGTAAAAGCATCTAGTGAAAGGACAAAAAAAATCAAGTTGGACGTCAGCGCGTCTGGGTCAGTTTTCCTATCTTTTAAACTTATTAGTTAGAGTGAAGCTTTGAGGATTTTTACTTCCAATTGGTGTTTGAATGTACAGAGTAAAATACTTGATTTTGAGTTTTGCCTAAATTCATTTTTAAAGATCTGGTATATACCTCCGCTGTTGCAGTTTGTAGGTAGTCCAACTAATGCGCATTTTCATGCCACAGGTGCGAGAAACAATCTGCTGTACTCAGATTTCATCCAGCAGTGGAGCTGTTTTCCGTTTATGTTGTTCGTCACAACCATGATCAACCATTAAAGTTACATGGAACAATTGAATTTCTGAGTGATAAGAAATGTTTTATATTCAATAGGAATATTGTAGATGGAGTCTCTCTAGTTGGGAAAGAAGAATCGTTAGAATTAGTTGGCCCATCCAATGGTTGCTTTGAAGGAGCTAGATACAAAGTCAGGGTCAACCTCTTGGATAATCAAAACCGAGAAGTTTGTAAGGGATTTGTTTACATAAATGAGCGTGATCTCGATAATCCGCATACAATTTCTTGGTATGATCGACGGATTTGTTCCATTATTTCTGGTAGTGAACCATATGCTGATGCATATGCTGCTATACACTATACGGTATTCTCTGAGGCAGTACAGGCTAGTGTTAAGGTCCTGTTTAGGGATTCTTCTTCTAACGCTATTCAAGTCGCCAATGTTAGTGGGAGAATAGTTGCTCGTTATAGCAATTATTTCTACAAAACTTCTTCTGACAAAGACCGCTATTCTAGCGTACTCTTTTCTGAACATCATTTGAAGTTGTCACCAGATAATATGATACAACTCCCATTGGCAAAGTCTACACTCCCAGTTCCAAAAGAATGTGCACTCATTATTAGTGTTGATTTGCTGGTTAGAACACCATATGAGAACTCAGAAGGTCATATTTTAAAGGATATTGCTGAGTTTGAGATTGGTGCAAGATCACATTGGATGATTTGTGATAAAGGTTGTGCAGCAGATGTGTCTATTGAATGGAAGGGTTTTGAAGGATATTGATTGATGTTATTAGGTGAGAAATTTTTTATCCTTTCTAATTAGTGACGTAATTGCTACCAGTAATATTAGTGTCTTGGTGTCATTAGAGCTGGCTATGGGTGATGGTGTTTTATAGTGTTATCTCTTGAATGGTATGGGCCTTGCATGTTTTTCATCCTTCTGCTTGACACAATTGAGAAACAATAAGTTCTAATTAAGTTATAGGAAGCAGTGGTCACAACAGTATGACTTATTTGTTATAGTTGGATGGTGGAGCTAGGAATTATGCTTAAGACGCATGTCATTGGGAGAGTCTTTTGAGCAGGGCATTATCTTTATGAGGATATATGTAAGTTATTATGTTTGCAAGTCTATGATAGTTGCTTTAAGTGAATTGTTCATAGGAAATTATGGAACCTATATATGTTTATTTAAAAATGGATTGAAATTCTTTTTTTGCTCACTATAAAGATGATGAAGCTCACTTCCTTCTCCCATCTTTCAGGAAGGTAAGGGAGGTATGCTGACTTCAAGCAAATAGAAGAATCATTTGCTTCCTTTGGTGCTCTGGTCAGTCTGTCTACTACCTCGATCAAGAAGCAATACCTTGCTTATTTTTGTAGGAGTACGTGTTTAGGTTCTAGCTATATATGTTGATCAGTCTTGCGTGTGTTACTGAGCAATGTGTAGCAACAAATGTGGGCATATGATTATTGTCCAGCTCTCTTCTTGAGTTATCACAGCCGATTGTGAAGGAAGCAATCCATCATGGTTTTGGGCTCATGGCGTTGGTTAATTGATACCAAATGAAATATTTAGTTTCGTTGTCAATGGTGTGCGGCGAGGGAAATGGCCAAATTGTTAATTGGTTAATGTTTTATCTGAATATATGTGACCAAGCGGCTTTCCCTCTCTGATCATCACACCTAGGGAGTACAAGTTAAAATGTTGCCTTTTGATCATCTCATTGATGATGGTGCTGTAACTTAGAAGCTAGAGCTTGTTAAACGACTTGTTTCTGCTATTGTTTTGCAGGCTATATATTCAAAGTACCTCCTTTAAGCCATAGGACCGAGAGATAGAACAAAAACATGTGTAGCATGCCCAGTTGTCCTTGTATTAAAAACAAAACTGAAGCCCTTACTTTTGGAGCCAAATTATTGAAATGGGGAATGGGGTTGCAATTGATTTACAAGAATGGTTCTGAGTTCTGCCACCAGTTTAATAGCATAATTAGTAGTTTCATAGGGCAGATAGATTTGGAAAGCTAACCAACCAGAGTTGATATGTATAGTGGTAAATTGGTAATCGACCTCTGAACTTGTATAATTTTGACCATTAATATCTCATAAGCTACTTTGATTTTTCTTTCAGAAAAATATATTCTGAAACTATGTACGAAGTATAAATTTAATTTGGGTCACAACTTGTGAAAAACTTATCAAATAGAAGAACAATTTAGGTAAAAAAATTAGTATGAATAGGCATATTCTAATCACATTAGCTGATACATTGCAAAAACTCCAAACAATGCAGATAATCTGCGGTACAATTACACATTACTTTAACCAAAAATTACACAAAACTACCTCTAAAAAAACAAATGAAAAAAATTGATCCCCGAAATACCCAGAGCACAAATAATAGTGAAAAAGGATAAACTTTTTATCTATTTCTTTGTTTTTAGAAACATTTTTAAAAATAAATGGTGTCTGTTTATACACCCAGAAACATGTTTTTATGAACAATTATAAAAAAAAAATGGTGTTTGGATTTCTTTTGTTTATTCATTTTTCAAATGATTTTTCATTGAACATCACTGAAAGGTTAGTACTAATGCCTAGTACTGTACTATTGTCATCGAATGGACATCAACTAGATATTATTTACCGTAGGGATCGGATTTGATATCAATTAGATATTATAGCAAATTAATATAATAAAATAATGAAAGACAACTTTATTTGCGAAAGGAGGAAAAGGGAAGGGAGTAGTGTAACGTAGTAGACTAGTAGTGCAGTATAGTAGTATAACGTTATAGATTGGTGATTTGGTACAAGCTTACACTGCATAGTGATTAGTGAAGTATTAAGTTCGGAAAAAAGAGTCGGCATAAATATTGCAGGCGATGGTTCTTTTTTTTTTGGGGCATAAATTAAGAGTACTGACAATTTTTTTTTTTGTTTTTTCCGTTTTTCTATTTCTGTTTATGGAAAAAAACTGTTTTGACCTTTTTTAACCAAACACCAATTATGAAGAAAAAACTTTTTTTTGTGTAAATATTGGGAAAAACAGCTTATAAAAACGAAATCAAACAGGCCCTCAGAAGCAAAATCACGTTAACAAAAAAGCACTAAAAAAAAATCTACTCTTTCTAGTCTCTCATCTCCAGAAGTCACTGATTACCCAAATTCAATCACGAATCGTTGGCAGCAAATCGAATTTTCAGGTTTTTATTTCTACTCTTTAAAAATTTGAACTAAATAATCTATTTTTGTCATGAACAACTCATTTAAACCAGATTGATATGCCTATATATTTAAGTTTTCATTGACGAATTTGGTTGATTTGGCTTAAAATAACATACGATGATTGATTTGCAGATTACGGGCATATTCAGATTGTGGCTTGTTCAATTCATTTTTTGTTTGTTTAAATCAATATTTCCGAGTTGGTGCTGCTAAATGTTGCGATACGTAAATTATAATGCTTCGTTTCTTGAAATAATTTTAATGGGTCACTAATATTTCCCGAGAAGGACCACTATAAATGATTAAAATAACATAACATACACTTAGAAGTGTATGGTATAAGTTCTCCTCCCCCCTCTCTTTTTTTTACTTGGGTGTGAACTCGGACAGTGAAGCCTAGGCTAGTAAGTCTTTCTTTTAATCTTATTCCTTATTTTATTTTTGTATTGAACTTTAGTAAACTAATTGACAAAATTTGGCTCTTGAATTGTTTGTTTGGTTAGATGGCTTTATAATTATTATATGATTGTATATGCTCCTAGCTCTTGAATTGAAACTAAACCCTAGGTAGGGTTACATGATTGATTGCATATGGTTGGTTAGAAATTAGTTGATTTCTTTTTGGCTGATTGCATATGGTTTGGTTTCAGGTTGTGAGTTGTGAAAATTGAAAGAGAAAGAAGATCATGAGTCATATTAAGGATGATGATGTTGATGATGGTGAACAACCGAAAAGGCAAACTCTCGAGGAATATCTTCAAAACGGATACGATATATTGCCTGAAACCATGAGTCAAGAGCAGAAAGATAGGTTAGTTAATCTTATGAGGACTCTCTATGTAGACCGTTCTACTGTTGTTGATCATGGCAAGGACCACGTCAGAGGAGGCCCTTTGCTTGACGTGTACTCGGTTTGCCTAAATCCCCTCGACCAATCCTACTTGGATGACAACAACCCTTGGGAAATATATGGTACGGTACAAGTAACTAATGGGTTAGGAGAATCGTATAATATTTACAATTACGAAAAGGATGATCCCGAGATTATTGAGGAATTCTACGTGCAAAGGCTGTCACCCGGTCATCGCAATGTATCCATCACTCTCTTTAGATCCGAACCCGTCGTTTGCCCTTTGCCAGAGACTCATTTGCTGTTGCGTCTATGGGACAAAGTTAGGGGTCTGGAGCTTGCTAATGGTAGCATTACCATAAGTTTTGACCATTTGGATAGAAATGGTGGGTTTGAAGAAGAGGCTGGCGTCAAGCATGTTGGAGGAAAAGATGGCACTGCTAGCATACACTACCATTATTTCCCTGTTGCTGTTTATGGGGAGGTCAATGTTGAGGTTGCAAATAAACCACACACCGAGGATCACGGTGATACTATTGACGTGTACGGTAGAGTTTTTGCTCTCCGTGAAATTCGTGATGGTGGAGCCAAAAGGAGTTATGAGATTGAGCTATTTGATGAGGTGGCAGAACTTCCAATAAAAGTCAAGTCTTCGGATCGTATTGGGTTACACCGGAACAATTATATTGTGGTTCCCGCTTATTCGTCCCTGACTAGTGGGATTCAGTTGTGGGATAGCAACATTCATCACTTGACAATTCCTCCACTAGACGCGGGATTTAATAGCGCTAGGGCTACGATATGTGATCCTATGCATGTTCGTGTCACCGTCTTATGGTCTCCACCTTACTTAAATGGGTTTAGTTTAATCCCAGAAAAAAAGGACCCTGAAGCAGAATCTTCTAGTGAAAGGGCAAAAAAAAGCAAGTTGGACCTCAAGACTTTTCGGTATGTCATCCTATCTTCTACACTTATTAGATTAGACAGAGATTCATAAGGATATTTACTTCCAATTAATACTTCATTTTGAATGAACTATTTATATACTTTTGCGATTGTAGCTTGGAGGTAGTAAGTAGTTCAACTAATGCACATTTTGATGTCACAGGTCTGAAAAACAATCTACAACAATCAGATTTTTTCGTCCAGCAATGGAGCTGTTTTCCATTTACGTTGTTCGCGACCATGATCAGCCGTTGAATTTATATGGAACAATTAAATTTGTGAGTGACAATGAATCATTCATATTCAATAGGAGTATCTCTGAAGCCGTTTCTATAGTTGGGAAAGCAGGATCTTTAGAAATAGTAGCCCCATCCAACTATTGTTTCGAAGGATCTTATCACAAAATCAAGGTCAACCTCTTGGATGATCAAAACCGAGAAGTTTGTAAGGGTTCCATTTCCATAAATGAGCAAGAACTTGTGAATTTACATACAATATCATGGTATGATCGACGGATTTGTTCAATAATTTCGGGTGAGCAAGGATATGCCGCTGTACATTACACCGTATTCTCTGATGCAGTACAAGCTACTGTTAAGGTCTTGTTGGTTAGTGATTCTTCTTCTAACGCTATTCAAGTCACCAATGTTAGTGGGAAAATAGTTGCTCGTTATAGCAATTATTTCTACAAAACTTCTTCAGAGAAAGACCGCTATTCTAGCATACTCTTTTCTGAACGTCATTTGAAGTTGTCAGCAGATAACATGATACAACTTCCGTTGGCAAAGTCTAAGCTCCATGTTCCAAAAGGATCCGCACTCATTATTAGTTTTGACTTGCTAGTTAGAACAGTTGAGAACGTAGAAGGTCATATTTTGAAGGGTATTGCTGAGTTTGAGATAGGTGCAAGCTCACATTGGATGATTTATGATAAAGGTTGTGCAGCAGACGTATCCATTGAATGGAAGAATTTTGATTGATGTTATCTGGTTATAAAAAATTCTTGTCCTTTCTAATTAGTGACTTAACTGTTAGCTAGTAATATCATGGTGTTATTGGAGCTGGCCATGGGGTGATGGTGTATCTTATGCATGTTTTTTCATCTTTGACGTTGACATTGTTGATTCAGTATATCGATTGAAGCATAATAATTTCCAGCCTGTAAAAATGTTTGTGACAATTGAAATGCAATAAGATTTTATTAAATTTTAGGGATCAGTACTGGTCAACTAGTTACAGAACTATGATTTCTTTGTTTAGTTCGTTAGTTGGATGGTGGGAATGGGAACTATGCTTAAGATGCATATCCGCTAGAGCATAGGGCTTTATGTTTATGAAGATATATGTAAACTAATAGTTGTTTGTAGTGACTTGTCCATTGGAAATTATGGAACTTATATCTATTAAAAATGTATTGAAATTCGTCTCCTACATGCTCACTTTAAATATGATAAAGCTCACCTTGTCTCATCATTCAGGAAGAGAAGGGAAGTATAAAGAGTAGATGCTGCTCAGATTAGTGTGTTTTTTTTCTGGATTGTCCACAGGGGCATGCGGTTAGGCGGTTAGCTACCACCTCTAAGCAGTTAGCAGTTCTACTTTTTATGTGATACATATTGTTCAAGGATATGAAAGGGCGATGGATAGCACTATTTTTTGTTTTCTATTAATCTGATAGTTCTTGATCTCAAAAAAAATCTGATAGTTCTGTCGTTGCATGTCTTTCTCTTCGTAGTTCGGTTTCGTAATGTACTTGAACCTTCTTCTTTAGGGCTTGCCTGGCATGAGGGAAATAGTTGGGGGAAGTAAATTAGGGAGGATAGACTGGCCGCGGGAGTAAAAGTTGGAGGAGGAAAACGTTACCAGGGAATCGAGGAGAATTTTGTAGCCATATGCTCATAATACTGAAATGGGGAATGGGGTTGCAGTCGATTTACAAGTGTGGTTCTGAGTTCTGCCCACCACTTAAACAGAATTAGTTTTCGTAGAGCAAATATATTTTGAAAGCTGCAAATTTATGAATATTTGTTGCATTGTTTTGACTTTTTCAGAACATGCTGGTATAATCCTTCCCCGTCCAAGCGGTACCATACATGATACATAATGCCTCTGCAACAGCCAACAGCTCATGCTCAGGGATTATTGTGTAAACAATACGTACAGTTTATATGTGCACGTGAATGCTTATAAAACTATTTATTTGTCAAGCTGGTCAATCTTCATACAAACATGACAATGTATATATATGTCAAGCATTCTCCCAAGATCTAATTGCAATCCATAATCCGGTACTTAACCATCGCTCAACTTCAAACGGCGGACAATGTTCATGGATATCATTTCCTGAAAATCAGAACTGGTGATCAGTCCTAAAATAACAAGATACAATACATAATAGAATGTAGTAATTTGATCAATCACTATTCTTCACAATCAACTGCTTTGTCCACGATAAACAAAGGACCATAGGTAAGTTGGTGAAAAATCAAAAGGCTTAGAATTTTCCGGAATGGGAGTGCCTTTTAAGAACTTGGCAATTGACGAGGCTATACAAATATACAATGGGTGATACGCTGTCAACACTAGCACGTTGTCGTACATTGTGACTCGAGAAATGTGGTTCAAGAGTACTGGCTGTTAGCCAGTGCGCCGGATGGGAACTGAGGTGATCAAACGAAGAACACATCAGAATATCCTTTCCCTTAACTCATGTTCTATAATCATAGTTCCTAAGTTGATGAAGTGCGGCACCCTGGATATCCTAATGAGATATTTGAAAGAAGACTTCGGGATGTCATTCGATCAATATATAGCTGTCAACTTCAAATCTACGGACTTCTAGCATTTTGAGCTCCATCTAGCTTTCAAGTTACAACTTACAAAGGTATAGTTGAGGAGTATATATGACAATTGACACGTCCGCTCTACAGACTAGAGTTTAATGATCAAGAATCACGACAAACTACGAAACAGAGCAAAAAGAGAATTAAGTTATCACTCATCTATACAAACAGTGGTAGTGCTACCAAATTCAACATGAATTATAGTATACCATCTCATTGTTGGAACTAAAAATAAATAGATTCGGGTACTGTTAACCAAAAATTACTCCAACAGAGGGCACATATCAACCAAAAATTACTCCAACATAGGGCACATATAGTAATATTTTAATTTTCTAACCTGATAACATCAATAACAACTTCTCCATTCTACAGACACGTCTGCCTCATAACCATCGCCAAAAATCTTCCAGGGCAAACTTGTACCAATCTCAAACTGAGCGATACCCTTCAAACCAGCGCCTATTGAGTTCACGAATTCAGGTCTTACCGATAGATTGAAATTGATAATAAGTGAAGAGTTATTTGGAACAGGGACAACCGACTTTGCTAATGGAAGTCGCGCGCATCCTCTTATCCATAGTGAACTCCAAACGACGATCACAAGTTTCACAGAACAATACACTAGTGTAGCGTTCACTTTCAGAAGGAGTTTCATAAACATAATTACTATACCGAGCTAATATTTTCCCACGAACATTGGTTGAGGGAATACACTGGTGAGATGAATCACTCAAATTAAAGTCACAGACACAACAGCTTGAACAGCTTGAGAGAAAACAGTATAATACAAAGCAACATATCCACGCTCACCAGCAATAACTGAACATACTCGTCTATCGTACCAAGAAATTGAGCGTGAATATGCAAGCTTGTGGTCATTCAAGAACAAGTATCCTTTGCATAATTCTTGGTTTTGATCATCTTTAAGATTCACCTTTATTTCGTGTAGGGTGCCTTCGAGACAACAATAGGATGGGACTAATATTTCAAAAGATTGTGCTTTCCCAATTAAAGGCATCGCATCAGAGCATTCTCTATTAAAAAGCAAAGTCCCATGATCATTGTCAACTTTAATTGCTCCACACAAATTTAAGGGTTGATCATGGTTGTGAACAAGATAAGCTGAAAACATCTCCATTGCCGGACCAAATGCAAATGTAGTATGTTCATTGCACCTGCGAAACCAAAATGCACTTTAAGAAATGCGAAATTACATTAAAAAAAGTGAGTTGTTGAGTGAGGAAAACAACTAACAACTAATCTAAATTGGTGCAATCTGCAAAGTCAAGTAAGTAATTCGTTCGGTTCAATTTGTACATATTTTCATTAATTCAAATTATCATTTGGAGGTAAGAATCCTTAATGAAACAAAATAAGAATATAAGGAGAACTTACAAAATAATATCGAAGTCCATCTTATGTTTCTTGGTCTCTTCACTATATTCTTCTTGTTGAGGACGCTTTAATTCTAAGATTGTATCTTCTAAGTAAGCTGGATACCATCGCACAGTCGCACGCATACGATGAATATTAGAGATTGCAATTGTATGGCAATTAAAACCAAAGACTTGGGGAGGAAATGTCACTTGGCGAATAATATCATTGTCCCATAACTTAACTTCAAGCTTTAAGGTTGAATAAGCAGGAACAACAATAAAATTTTGTTGCAACCCAAGACAATCGAAAGACTTGACTTTCACAGAAATGAATTACCTGCACTCTTTTTAATCCCTTTCTTTTTTTTTGAGGTCCTTGTCTGTATTTCTTGTAGCTGTATGTTCCTCCGACCAAAAAAGAAAGAAAGAAACTGAAGCCCTTACTTTTGTAGCCATACTGTTGAAATGAGGGATGGGGTTGCAGTTGATTTACTAGTGGTTTAAGCACTGTTACATAATACACTTCCATGGTACACCACCTTTGTTGTTTTCTTTTATACCATACTACGTAGAGTACTAAATGGACCGAATGTAGAGTATACTGAATAGATTTCAGAAGCTGCAGCCTTGAAAATTTGTTGTAATATCTTATGAGTCATTTGTTACTTTGAATTTTTCTTCTAAACATATTTTGAAACTATGAATGTACATGGAGTATACCTTTGGGTCACAACTTGTGATCAAATTAGAAGAACAATTTAGGTATAAAAATTAGTATGAATAGGCATGCCCATTAGCTGATACATTGCAAAAACTCCAGACGACTAGTGCAGATCATCTGCGGTACAATTGCACATCACTGTATATAGAGCTACAATGTACAAATATCAAAAAGTGTGAGAGGGCAGCAAATCGAATGGTTACTAGTATCTTTAAATTGTTGTTATGCCCGTCTATTTGTGTAGATTGCATATATACTACTCGGGTATCTACCGGAGACAAAACATTGCTCATAGTGGATTTTGCAATAGCAGCTCAATTTTCTTGTTAAAACTTACAGGCTTACAGCTACAAATTAAAATACTTAGAATCAATCGCGATTGTCTTAATCCGACCCCGTCGAAGTGTTACCATACATGATGCTTCTAGTGCCTCTGCAACAGCTCATCGATTCTTTATAAACAATATGTACAGTCTATATATACGCATCTGAATATGGTGAAGTTATAATTGTCAAGCTGGTAATCTTCATGTGAAGCAATCTCCCAAGATCTAATTGCAATCCATAGTCCGGTATTAAGCATCGCTCAACTTCAAACGGGGAACAATATTCATGGATAACATTTCCTGAAAAACAGAACAGCTTATGATCAGTTCCAAAACAAAATTCAAAACCTAATAATATGTAGTATGTTTGATCAATCAAGAATCTTTAAAATCAACTGCTTTGTCCAGAAAAACACATTGAATGGTCAAGCATACAGATTTAAAGCACCAAAGCAAACTAAATGTACACCAATGGGGCTTCCAGGATCAGTCTCCGATCCTAGCAGCTATAAGAAGAGCATAGCTTCATAGGACCATAGTTTTTTTATATATTGAAATCGGGATTCGGGACTGTAGGTATGCTGGGTCAAACGGCTTCAGCATTTTCGGGAACGGAGAGTGCCTTTTATGAACTTGAGTCCATTCATTAAAGAGACGGAAATGCCGAAAAGAACTGGAGACGGAATTTTTCTAAAGTATCACATGCATCTTTCTAAATCAGGTAAGCTCATTCCTGGGAAGAAGCTAGTCAGGTCAACATAGAAGCGCCAAAATGCACTGGAAAAAAGATCAACTAAAGGCTACTAGTTTCAACTCCTGATTTATGTATTGTTTCACAAAGCCTGCAATCATCCACTGTCACAAAGTATATCAAGATGACCAAATACTGCAATCAGTCAATAACAACACCACAAAGAGCTAAAAAGCGGGATGTATTTATCTGTGGCAAGCTAAAATGAGAGCTCAGAGTCAAGACAGATGACCAAATACCAAGTAACCAATAACAAACTACATCCTCATAACAGAATACACAAGACCAAAAAAAAACTTGAACCAGGTCATACACTTTGTATCAGTAGTTAAAATCTCGACTTCAGAAATGAAGCTATTTGTACGTCATAGATTACAAGGCACATTGAGTCATGAAGTTCTGCATCCGCCCTCCAGACAGGCAGAAAGGCACTGGCAGGAGTGATTTGTACAACATAAACTCATAAAGGTAGTCAACACGGCATGTCACAACAACAATTCAGGCATAGCACAACAATTTTGTGGTTCCTTACTGTAATTCTGTGCCCTCGATTACTTTTCTTGTTCAGAAAAGAAAAAAGAAAGCAGCTTGGTCTTCAGTTGTTATGAGTGAACAGTCACTATGCCTTTTGTTTTTCTAACAGTGCGTCAGAATTTGTAATAAAGGTCTCTCAAACAAAGTAGCAAGCAATACTCCATAAAACAAATATCAATTGACAGTAAATGGATGGGGGTGGGAGCTCAGGTTGGGATTCATCATTCTCAAGTACGTAAATTGAAAAAAAACACAATCATCTCCAAAATAAAGAGTAATAATTCCAACTACATACGACACAAACCTAAATTATCGAACAATAAAATAGAAACATCAGAGTTTACCTGAAATAAGAGCTTGCAGGCATACGGCAATTCAATGGTTGACATCTGAATACACTGTTTACAGACACTACAGATGCCACTTTTAAGCATCTTGTTGTAGTATCCCAGCAAACCACAATTTCTACAAACCTGTGGAACAAGAGGTAGTATCAAAATCAAGCAGAGGATGTAAGGTGTAGACTAACCCCAAGGAAGCAGAATATCTTATTCTATCCCATTCATATGCAATATGCTATATGATTCTTATGAAACAGCTTAAAGCTAGGTCATATGTGAATCCTGACGGGTGCTTTCTTATAATTCAAAAAATCAAGTTACAAGCATGCATTTTAATAATGGTTGAGACCAGGACACCATTTTGTAACCTGTTTTCAAGATGTATCCACGCGACGGTGTGTTTTGTAACCCCTTGATTTAAAACCATTTTGTAACTCTGGGTTTCAGGGGGGGAATTAAAATCTCAGGGGAGGACAAAAAACAAAAGGACAAAGCTAGAAATATTACCATGCCGAACCAAGAAAGAAATCACGGCAATTCCAACTTTCAACAACAATACCAACATTTTGGTTGGGTTTTCAAATTTACAAATAAATTGAACATGTTTGGTGAAAATTTCATTAGAAGCACTAACCTGTGCCTTGCAAGAATCACCAGATATCATCATGCGTTCATATGCAACCATACAAGAACCATATGCAATAAAGCAATCACGTTCCATTTCTCCAACACGCAGGCCTGGAAAGGCACAAAAGATGAGATGATGGTCACACCTCTCTAGTTCTAAGGATACAGCAGAAGGCAATAATACCTCCATATCTACTCCTTCCTGCAGTTGGCTGCCGTGTTAGCAATTCACGAGGACCAGTAGACCGTGCTTGGATTTTATCAGCAACCTTGTCACAATTGGGAAGTGTGAGAACTAGATTTAGAACAGTATGTGAGTTGGAGATTGCAGTCTGCCACGAGAAGGCAAACAATGATTGTTTACACCCACGAAGAGACTAATAGGACAACCAAACTCCAATGACTTGCACTAAAAATATTAAAATATCTTATTTATCACAATTCCAGTGAATAGAAGACGTTCACTAATGGAAGATGGGGTGGGGAGGGAGTCAATTTATGTAACATTAATCTCTGCGTAACAGAGAGGGTGTTTCGGATAGAATCATAGAAGATAAAAATGAAATGCACAAACCCTGAGTGGTTAACCCAGTTGGTAAGACTTAGAGATGAATTTTAGAGATCCTAGGTTCGAGTCTTTTAGGGCCACTAGAGGTTTTACCTATCAGGAAAGAAAAAAGAAATGAAATGCACATCTGTAAGACTATAGCTACACGGACAGAAAGAGAAACAATCAGAATAAGTGCATCAATGGCAATTCAATTCACTCAATTACGGCGAAATTGCTGACATAATCCCTACTTTGGATAATCCATACTAAAAAAATATTGTGAATAATCTCTACTTGAACCCTTATAGCCCGGAACAATCTAATTAAGGTTTACAACGAGTTTTTTGAAAAATTAAACCTTAAATTAAGCCATCATTTTTTGTTTCGACTATGAAATACATTAATTATAATGATATATGCATTGCCAAAGTCTTAGTTTTCAAATTAGACATATTTCGGAATGTCATTGGATCATTCCGGGCTATAAGGGTTAAAGTAGGGATTATTTTGGGATAATCGGCCAAAGTAGGGACCCGCAATTTTACCCTCAATTAACACCCAACTCAGAAGAGTTGCCCCAAGATAACTCTTTCTTTTCCATCAGCAATGCACAGCACGGTTAGTATTGGAAATGAACGGAGGATTCGTATATGGTAAAACTAGGTGCACATAAATGTTGAACAACCCCTCTCTCATTATCTTTCCGCCACCGAGTAAAATATTTTTTAAAAAAAAATGCATTTGTGTTTGTTGGAAAATTAATTTAAATGTTAGTAAAAATTCATTGGGGTATATAATGATCATAACCCATTTGAGTTTGCACTGGGTTATAAAATGATCATTGTACACCTAGGTGTACCATATAAATTGCCCATAACAGGCTTTTTCCAATAAAACAAGAAGCAATGCATAACTGGGTTTAGTCACTTACCATGTGCTTTAACTTCTGATAATAGATAGGCCCCTTAAAGATGTATGCTTGCAGAGGTGAACCCGTTATACCTAAAAGAATTTACGAAGATAGTAAAAACTTCAAACCAGGCATCAGCTAGATAAACTACGAACAACAGAATTAGGCTTCAGTTGCAAACAAACACAAAAGGCAATAGCAAAAATTTACAGCCCGATTCACAGCTAATGATTCTCATGTTGTTAGCCACACATATGTCCAACTAAATCACATGAACAACTATTATTGAGATAAATGAATATATTAAATCAAAGGAGAAACCAATAAGCTTTCTTCAGGTACACAAAACGATAGCCAAGCCAAAATCTAGTCACAATGTGCACAGGATGACGCCAGAGACACCTCAAAAAGGAGTACACTCCCGGGATATCTTTATGCAAGTACGAAAACACAAACCAGTCTAAATTTTGTCCATGATCGATAGACTGCAAATAGTCAAGTAAAATAATTACTGGTGTTGGATAACCAGGGTTGCCACCCTGAAATGTCCAGGTATCAGAAGCCGCTTAAATTGAAAAGTTCTCATAAAAAGACCAAGAAGAAAACTAGTGTAAAATTGTTTAGATCCATTATGTAAAGATCGAAGGTTGAGTTCATCTCATTTCAGAACAGTTCTTTTCAGCTTAGCTCCATTCCAATCAGAAAACTGGTATGAATTTCAAATTTGGATACTCCAATACCATACCCGAATAAAGAAAGTCTTTCCCCATGTAGCTAAAGCCGTGGCTCACCAAGGTGTCACTGCAGAAAGTATAGACGGATGGATTATCAGAAAACTGTTGTGTTTTTAACACTGAAGATACAAAACAAACATCTAAAACACCTTATTTCATCAACTCTATCAGCATGGCCATGTGCCTCGCCAAAAGCACTCCCATAATAAAATCTGCCACTTGTAGCACCAGCCTTGCTCCCTAAAAGTTCTATTAACTTGCCCACGGTCATTCGACTGATAAGATGCACAAGAATGGTGTATGTTATCCATCTAGTGCGTTCAAGATACCTCATTGCAATTCCTCACAAGGAAAAAACTGAGCAGTAACATGGAAGAACGAACAACAGGAGTAGGAGAAGGTTAGTTAGAATGAAAGACCAAAAATTAAAAAGAACACCACACACACAGAGGGGGGAGAGAGAGAGATCCCTTCAATAAACCTAGTGCATTGATTAGATCTCACCACCACATAAAACCCAAGAAAAAAAAATAGGGTTGGACGTTGAACAAGAGCATAGAAGTGGTACTCAAATCATTTAAAGAACTATAAATACAAAAAAAAAGTTGAAAAGTTCCCTCAAATCAACCAGCAAACATTAAACACTAAGAGCCGCTGACAATCATATTATATAGAAATATGAGACAATAACATCTTGAATTATTTGAAGTGACAAAGAAGAGGTAAACATTATATCATATGAAACCTTATTTCTCCTGAGATGCCACAATGAATGACATTCAAAATGACTTTATGGTAAGTCAAGTAGTTCAATAAAAACAAGTTGTGGTTTTGTCTCTTATCAGCTTTCCGAATAGAGACAAAGCCAATGAAAGTTAGTGCAAGTAGAGATGAGCCTACCTAGATAACCCATGAGGGTTCATGATCAAATCTGGGCAGATTCCTTGGTCAGTGAAAGGAAGATCCTCCTGCTGAACAATAAGACCACAAACACCTTTCTGACCATGTCTGCTACTAAACTTATCACCAACCTGTCCAGCGTAACAATCCATTAGTCCATTACTCAGCTTTAGATTATTTCTGAGGAAGAGTAGCTGAGGTTTTTTTATTACCTCTGGTCGACGAGTCTGCCGAGATATAATGTTGACACAGAGATTATTGTCGTTGTCAGAAGACAAAGATACTCTATCTATGATCGCTGTTTCTCCAAACTGACCACCGGATTTCAAAGGGGCTGGCCCATATGAACTAGAGAATTGGAAAAAAGTATTTTTCATTAAAAGAAGAGCTAAAGAGCTGCAGCGGTCACATTTATAGAGTCAACAAAAAGAAAAATACACAAACCAATCTGGCATGTCAGCTGCTGACATAAAGATATGCCTAGCATTCATGGGCTTCTCTTTATTAACCAAGATATCACCAGAGCCCACTTTAGTACCAGGAGCAGCAATACCATCATCATCTAACGCCTGTACAAGCACCAACAACAGAGAAGGAATGCAATCAGGCATGGCGTGTGAAATTCACAATACACACAGTCTTAACGCAGTTTCTACAAATTCAGGAGAGTAAGTCATAGAGTATGCTACAAAGGATCGTGGTCAAATAGCTTACAATTTGGGAAAAAATTAATTCCTGTCTCCACTGAAATCAGTATTAAGAACATTGATGTCCTCGAAGTAGAAGTGTAAGAAATATAAAACCTTGTGAGGAAGTAAAATAGAACATAAACAATATAAAAACTAATAATGCACCAGGTCATTTCATATTCAATACTTGAGAGAATTTTTTTGTACAAGCCAAGGCTTTACTAAGTACCAGAGTACATCTGTTTAGCAATGTAATCAAAGAGAAAAATGCAAGCACCTGCATTTGTACTGCTGCTTGGGCCTTTCTTCCTGGACAAACTATTCTATCAGCTGTTCCATTAAAGTACATCTGAGAAACAGCAGAGGACCTGTGCAATAGCAAACAGATGACAACATGAAGCACCATAAGAGATTGTTTCCAAGCTGGAATTGTTCAATATGATGACGTGCATTGAAGATCGCAAGGAACAAATATTTAATTTAAATCTTGTTATACTTCTTCATCACGATACAGCGACCGAATCCAAAATCAAGAGATGATTTGTTCAAGACAATTGCATCCTCTATATCAAAGCCAGAAAAGCTCATCACAGCAACGATTGCATTCTGCCCTGCTCCAAGCTTATCAAACCCCACCTAACGGATAAAAAACACAAGAATTTATGCAGATTGAGATGTACGATCACTGACAGTTAACTCGGTCCATCCATAAAAGTAAGACTCTAGAAGCCTTATCCCAACCAATCCAATTGATTAAAAGTTCAGCAGAGTAACAAACCAGTTCAATTGCTCTTGTTGTCAGCAATGGCCGCTGAGGATACACTAGCAAATAGAGCAGCGAGTCCATCCGAAAAAGCGACAAAATCATGTAACACAAAAGTTATAGGATGCATCGCTAAAATCATCTACGAAACCAATGTTGCCTACTTCTCCCAATCCCCCACAAACTTCGAACTAGTATACAAACAGTACGGACAAATTAAGCATAAGCAATTCAAGTTACCCCTTCTCAATATTACAAATGATCCAAATTGCCGATCTTTAACTTGGGGCCTTGGGGGAAAGACATGCTTCCTCCGCCTAGAGTTAATAGACTCCTAGAAAAATGCTCACAATCGAGAAACTCAGTAAAAAGACTTATATACCCTTCCTATAAATTTCATATTTGACATTATTTTTAGATAGAAAAAACTTTGTTTTTAATGTAAGAGGACAACTGTCCTCTCAAAGTAACAATTACAATCTAGACCAACTCCTTTGCAAAATAGTCAAAGGTTTCCCTACAATTTTCACTGTCCATAAGGAAGCAAGATAACTAACTCGTTCCCAAATTAAATCAGTTAATAAAAGACAAACATTACTTTGATGGAAAATTCTAACTCCGTCCAAGCCAAATACACCAACAATGCATTTTGCCATAACACCTTCTCCTTATCCCTCCAATAAGATCAAAAGACATAGATTTAACAAATAAATTCCCTTTAAAAGCACCCCTCTAGTCCCAACCCTCCAAAAAAAAAAATTACAAACATAAAAAACCCATCACCAATGGCAGAAACACAAAGGAAATACCGCAAGAGAAAACCAAAGGCCAATATTGAGAAGAGCGTCATTTTTTCTTGGATTAGAAAAAGTTTTATTAATGAGGGGAACACGTTGTTCTCCTCTTATAGAAAGGTTACAAATTAGACCAATTCCACTGCAAAAGCTTCATTAGATTTGTCGACAAAGAAGCAAGACAAGTGAATCGGTGTCAGTGAATATGCAACACTAACAACACTTCCAGGTAACATCATTGATTTAAGGGGAGCCAAATGCAAACATCGCATTTCACCACAACAACTTCTTGTCCTTTCCTCTCCCAAAACTTGTGTAATTAATCTAAAAGAATTCTAGTATAGATGAAGGACAAACCTACAACTCGCTAATGACACCAGAGAGGCAATTCCAAAGACGTGGTGCAAAGTGAGAATGAAAATAGAGGTGTGATAACGTCTCTCCACTAGCTCTACACAACATACAAATATCTAGGTAGGGCCATCCAGGGTCCTATTTTGAGGCATATCATCGGTATTAATGTTACCCGACAACATGGTCCACATGAAAGCTCTCACTTTATAAGGAATCTTTGCTTTCCAAAGTAGGTTAGCAATAGGATATAAGGGATGCCTTATATGAAAATGCCCCACTTTTGTCATCCAACCAAATTCTGCAACATCTATCCTAACAAAGCTTAGAACATCAATCAACCTCCATATCTCGTCATGTTGATGTTGCTTCAAATGAAAGAACCCATGAACCATCTCCAATAAACCATCTCCAATAGAACAAAAGAGAGAGATGGCAGCCGCTTGTAAGGTTGATAATGTAAAAGTAGGAGGGAATTTAATGCACAATGGTAGATCCCCAACCCACAGATCTTCCCAAAACCATCCTCACCCAATTTGTTAAAGTATAAAGAAGACGCATGGGTGACAAACTTCCAGGGACACACGTGTGACCCTAACCGCATGGCCACATCCATCCGACCCGTTTTCGTACATTCCATACTTGCTTCGAATGACTCGATGCGAAAGAGCTCCTCATCTAGTGGGAAACACAACAACCATTTCCCCACAAGAGCAACGTTCTTCAAAACTAACCTTCAAATACCTGATCATTCACTCTAAGCCACTGAAAAAGACCTGATCTACCCACAACGATCTGCCCACCTTCGTTGATAGGGACAAGGCGTTCATGCGAGAGGGACGAGAAATGAAATAGGAGAAACGAAATGGATTAAACTACTGTGTGAGGGTGGCAGGGGTATGAGGAACGAGCACACCCCGACTAGAATATATGTTATACATTGGTAAAATAGGAAGTATATGGTATATTACTGATATTCTTTTAGCAAGTGGACAATTAATTTGGAACACCTTAATAGGACAAGATGGACAATAAAATCTAGAGGGAGGGAGTATTTCACTTGTAAGTCAACATTCGAGACAACCTATACTAACGTGAATACGTGATAGACTTAATACAAATCCCCAAACGAACAATACTCATCCTAGGCCGCGAAGTACGAACTAGAATTGCTAACATGCCCCACAAATTAGGTAACCCATATAAAACTTCAAATAGTAGATAATTAATCTCACATTTTTCAAATGCAAGTACGGTACTTGGCAACTATCAATGTGATCCTAGTTCTTAGAGACAAGCCCAAATGTCCAAGCCTTCATTATAAAACCAATTATGAACTTCTCATTCATGACAAAGATGTGGATATTCTAATGAGACCTTTTTGTGAAATCATGAGTGTAAACCAAAAAGGATGAATTCTCTTCAAAGAATGCCATCATAAATGAGTGCTTTAATCGAAATGAAATAAGCTACAAAGACATACCACCAAGATGATTGATGTAGAAATTAACACAGGACAAGGTGCTGTATAAAATAATTAATAGCGTGCTGGTATTTAGCAAACAATTAGAAGTTCAGAAAATACTTAATGAGGGGAGTGCATAAAGGTTAGTTTCTCTTTGTCAAAAAGTCAACCACAAGTTTGAATTGCCTGCTCACCTCTAATGAGACTGGTGTTTCAAGTCTTTCAACATAACCATTTTTGTTTTGAAACTCGGAAGTAAAACAACATAAACTCCAATTGAAAAAAAAAAAGAGTTTTAACACCTTGGCTTAACGGAATAGAGTCAGAGACTGAGCACTTGCCTGGTTATAAGCAATATTCCCCATTGCTTGCTTTCCCATTGCACACTAAACAGCAACACAAATGAGCGCCATAATAGAAGCACACAATCTGAACTATATATTCCTAACCATTTTAACAAGCAAAAAGACAAACAGGTACCTGATAGGTGTTTCTAGGTGACTGGTTGTGATGAGGGAAAGGGATGATGCCAGCACGAATACCTAAAATGGTAAACGGTTCTATTTCAATGTGAGTTGTTTCTTCTGATGTTTCCAGCTCAGTTAACGCAATCTACAAAAGAAAAAAAATTGTGACCGTCAATCTCACAACATTTGAAGTACAACAGGCACAACATAAAAAAAAAAAAAGAGATGAGACAAACCAAAGCATTGTTTTCCTCATTAACATCAAGATACTCAAGCAGCCCCTCACGTAAAAAGTCATCAAATGTGCGTATCCCATCCTGCTTGGTCAAGATGATCCATCACACCTTCAGTAACAGACTCCCTTGTGTTTTATATGGCATAAATCTAACTTACCACCAACTCCTTCATATGGAACTCTTTGATTCTTGATACGCCTTTGTCTGCAATGACTAGTGGGCGGCAAACTCGACCACCATCACATGCAATGTACACACAACACTGAAATAATTTTAGTTGGTTGGTGTTTCTGGAAAATAAGGCAGTAGAAGCACAAAGACCAGAAGTACTCTCTCAACCATCATTTATGCAAATTAGCAAGAAGATTATTCAAGTATTTAACAAGAAATGTGCCAAAAGTGAACCACACACACACACACACAAAACTGATTATGGTTGGCTGTTGATTAGCAATGACTAAAATGGACTTTGCACTGGACAGACAGACAGACACACACACACACACACACCACATATCCCAAAGGCCACACGAAGGACATCCTATACAAACAAATAACATCAGTCCATTTTTCTATTCCAGAGCTCAGATCAGGAAAAAAGGAACCCTTTGAGGTGCCACAACTTGCATAAATTTTGAGAAGTGATTTGAACGTTTTTCAGAACAACCTAAAAACTAACTCAAATTGATATGCAGGGCTATATTGGACGAAAGCGAAGACTCAAACTCCAGTTAAAAATTTCTGTTTTAAGACTACGTTGGCAAAATATGTGGCAGCAAAAATAGTGCCAAACCAGACATTGATGGTCTGGATGAACAGTTGTCAACCAAAACGCAAAACATCACAAACCTCATTATTTATGGCTTATG
This sequence comes from Pharnaceum exiguum, assembly GCA_900322385.1. Lineage (NCBI taxonomy): Eukaryota > Viridiplantae > Streptophyta > Magnoliopsida > Caryophyllales > Molluginaceae > Pharnaceum > Pharnaceum exiguum. Next base: position 23,500 of record ONZK01003376.1, read on the forward strand.
AAAAAAGTTGAGTGAGAAGAGGAAGAAGAATAACATAAAACAGAGTCTTGACATAGATGCACAGTTACAAAAATTACATATGCTTTACAGGGTAGAGTAACTTTACATTTACTGCTAAATCAAATTCAGGATAGGTTAATAGTGGACTTGTAAGCAGTCTAACTTCACTCCACAAGCAAGGCGTTTGCTTAGGCATAACAAATATTATTGACAAGTGTACAATCCTAGGAGGGTTTTTTGTTTATTGAAAAATCAAATGAAGAATGCCCAAAAAAAAACAAGAAATGGGAGTCCAAGACTGTAGGGGAACTCACGTCTGTGGGGAGTGCTACATGAGAATGAGAAAAATAATAGGCTAGAGATGGGGGTGTGGAGAGGGGGGGTGTATATCCCACATCTGGACTATGGAGACACGAGACATGAATATAAGCCCATTAGACTATTTTCCCAATCGTGAATGGAGTAAGCCTTAGACCCTTAGGTGGTCACTACTCTATATGCAGGCTTACGCTTGGCCAAGATGGATAAAGAGCTAATATAATATGTAATACATAGTGAAGTCTAATTTTGATAAATTGGACAACTTTGACGATTTCGAGTCTAACCATTAGGCATAGGCACATAGCTCTGTTGGAGCAGGGAGTTGAAGTGCTTTTAGGCTTAGTCGTGATATGAGAAAGTCTCAGAAGAGTATTCCGACTGAAGAAAAAAACTTTGCTTGAATCCAATACCAAAAAAAACACGGCAGTCATATACTCATATCTTAAGGGTTAGATTTCATCTGTACAGGGCCTACAAATAAGGAGCAGACTGAGAGAAGTGGGGAACACGCCCACATTGTAAGCTCCAACATAAATGGCATAATCACACCACTAGTCCAATAACCCGTGATGCTTGACTAACCACAAATATACACACTAACTTATGTTAACCATAAATAAAAATACAGAATAATATTAAAGCATAAACTAACAAGCTCACCACATTAACAGAATAACAGCAAAAGTTACCATGCCAAAGGCCAAAGAAAAAGAGAGGAAGCTACAAGTACATTGTACACGGTAACTATTTTGTTCCAGAACACCATACCACGGATTAAAACTAGAGCTGAAGAGATGCAAAACCAAAATAAGGGGCATTCAAGTGAAGCTACAACAGTTAGCAAACTAACCTGCTTCTCATTCACAAAAATACTGACAAACTCCCCAATCTTTCCAGCTCTTCGAAGCCTCCTCAACTCAAATGCAAAATGCTAATGATTGCAAGACAGATAAATAAGTAAACAAACTCAAAAAAAAAAAAAAAGTAGTAGTCATAACATATAACAGTAGAAGAAATATGGACTAATGATGGAAGATGAAATCGTCAATATTGTAAGTAAAACATTTTTTCCTTTTAAGATTTTCTGTGATACCTTACATCAGGCTCCCTCAGTACCCCATTTTGAGATGGGATATACTGGGACTGTTGTTGTTGTTGTTGTGATACCTTACATAACCACAAATTGTGCCAAATTGTTTAATTTCTATTTTTTTTGGATAAGAAAAAAGTTTTATTAATGAGGAGGACAAGTTGTTCTCCTTAAAAAGATAGTTACAAGTTAGACCAATCCTTTGCAAAATGCTCAAGGGATAATCAACAAAAGCTAAATTGTTTAATTTCCATCTGCTACTTTCATCCTGGCAACTGTCAGTGTCTTACATGGACATACATGTATGCATACAGCAGACAGAGGACGGAATATAACTTTTCAGCTTACAGCACATCATAGTGACAAAATGACCCAAAACGCTTTTTGTGTGAATCAGAACTAGAGGGACCATAAGGCATATGGAATATGATATTATATTTTAAAGGTTTTAAGTTGATTTCATCCTAACTTTAAGTTGCTGGCCAAAATTCTCTTTCCTGATACGTAGGAGAACCAAGGTACTCGTACCACCTCCATGCTTCTTTAAATTTACTATCCTTTTAGCTTTCTAGAGACACAACTGAAAAATGGCATACCTGCGCCCTTCGATGCTTGCCGAGAACCAACCCATTGAATATTACAAGATAGGAATTCATCAAATGCAGTTCTTCTCCACATATTACGTCCAAGCTTTCCACACCCAAACAGTGCAACTAGAAGACAAGTTTCATCAGAATCTAGACAAACAAGCATGAACCAAAAATGAATAGCACTACAAGGAGAGCATAAAGCTTAAAAGCAATGTAATGCAACTGGTAGGCACCAGCACCGAGGAAGCAGCTCGTTAAACCAACAACACAGGGAAACGCTAGTAGGTCTGACTTTTTTGTGGGACTTCCAATAGGGGGGACTCTTACACCTACAACAATCTAAGTTGCCTCAAATTAAATAAACAACATAGCATCATAAGCCTAACAGCGATAAAATATCTAAACAACATAATAGTATCTATTTGACTATGTTGGCGCTTCACAAAAAGATAGCAAAACTAGTGACTAGTCAAAGCCACACGCAACAATCTTGAGAATTAACTAAAAATTAGACATTACTCCCTCAATTCCAAACTAACTGTAAGTCTGGGACATTTGCTATTTTAAGGTCTTCTAGGTCAACCGTGGACTCTGAATATTTTCAATTTCTTTCAGTAAACACTATTAATAAAATAAAAATCAAAACAAAGAAATAGGACAAATTTCGAGGGGCTTCACTTTATTATATCACAGGAACTTTGTACACACATGCACGCAAGCAGGCGCCACCGTACGAACGCCCAAGGCCACATGTCCGCACGCTTCTCTCTCTCTCTTGCGCGCATGCGCACAGACACACACAGGGAGAGACCGAGAGAGACAGATTGAGTAATTATAACATGGACATCTCATTAATGATATCTACTATTATCAATAACAATAATTGAAAAAGGTCCAAACCATTACCAAGGTTTGCTTCAGTTAAGTCTTTTTTTACTCCAAACAAGAAATTCCAAATCATGACAGAGTTTGTGCACTCCAGAAAAGCCAAATAGCCACAACATACACACTATCTAAAAACAATATCTGAAACAATAAAAGGCTTGCACTATTATGGTAAAAGCGGAGAAACTTGCACAGACAGATGTATTAAGAAGGAACACAATGCAGTCAAAAGAACCAAAAATGAGCTCGTCAAAATGTAGTGTCACAGTATCTAATAAATCCAATCCAAGTGACACGAGGGCACACTGCCAGTATACATAAGACTAGTTCGATCCTTGTTTTTTAATCATTTCGGAACCTTCTTGACTTGCTAATCAAATAACACCCCTTCCTTAGGCCAGAATACATAAGACTATCTTTCCAGTTTCCACCATTTTTTTTTAGAACACTGGCAGTACCTTTAACCCAAAAAGAGAGTCATATGTTTTTTTTTTGGGGTAAGCCAAAGAGAGTCATAGGAATGAGGACCTGCTTTCCGCTTAATATAGATCCTACCAACAGCAGAAACGTAGAAGGGCGGACAAGACATATTTACTCTGAATACTTGTCTGCTAGATGGCACGTAGCAAGTAAACTGCCAGTATATGCACAAAGCTAAGGAAGACAACGTGGTCAACCGAAAAGAATGCTGATAATTTTCTTTTATAATATTGATGTAGGAATGGACAAATTGTCCTCAAAAAGAATGCTGAGAAAATTATGTCAATACATACAAATAAAACAGCATTGTTTACAAGGTTAAATAGAAGAATAAAAATTTCATAAAGAGAAGGGGTGATCAGATCCACCACCAACCTGCCAACCCAACACATAGGATATGCAAGTATGCCTCATAACTAATCTAAAACTACCTGACAAACTTGTAGGCTAAAAAAAAAAGGAAATATAAAGGCCGTACCAATGACAACAGAGGCCCTTCTTCCTCATCAGTTGTGATACGAGTCATTAGTGCCAAGTGTTTATCAAGACCACACCCTTCACCTTCTGGTGTATCACAAGGACAAAGCACACCCCACTGCGTGAAGAAAAAGCAGGCCTTAAAACTCAAAAGGTAACAGCACCTAGGCATGATGGAAATTCCTAGACTGAGATATACAAGAACTTGCCTGGCTTGGCTGCAACGCCCGAGGCCCAGCAACTTTTCGAGACCTCGCAAATTGTGGTTTGACAGTTGTCAAGCACCCAACAAAGGCAATGTAAGATAATCTTTGTAGCACCTAACCGAATGATAACACGATCAGAAAGATTCATTAGCTTAAAATACAGTGGAAAACCAGCTACTTATAGATGGCCACAAAAATAAACAAAAGAAATAAAACCTGTGTCATGCCGCTTCTGTTCATCCCAAAGCGTCCGACACACCAGTTGCCAGTAGAAATTGCGATCTCCAAGCGAAAACTTATGTAGTCTTTCACAATATGCTGAAAAGACACAAGAGAATAGACCAGCAGCAAAGGAATCAATGATTGTTTAGACAACAAATGTTAAAGAAGCAAAATATGCATGTGTCAAATCTGTGTTTGGAGTTTTCTTTTGGAGGGGGTAGGGTTTGAGAAAAAGAGAAGTACAAAAACTGCAGGAGAAGAGAACAAAAGGCTATTAATATCATTCTCAATCATGATGTATATGTGTCATTGTCACTTTAAATCATTCATGAGTTTTAAAACAGAAGATCCAGAAGACACAATTATATGACAGACCGCTCGAGCTTCATATTCCAAAGGTCAAAGGGTGTTCAATTCCAATTCCCAACCCGCTACGCAGTATCGTATCCAAATCACGGTTTATTGGTCATCAAACAAGAGGAAATAACAGACACCATTACAGGGTTTGTACAAGCAAATATCAAAAGGGTCGTTACTGCACTCAGACAAAAGATATCTGGGTATGATAGATGTGAAGCTGCAGCAAATCAAAACAGCATTGCCAAAAGAAAGTGAAATGTTTTGGGATGTAACAAAGACTTCGGGGGAAAACAAAACTAACAACATCAACCGAAAATAGGCAGACGCCCCTTTATAAGCCCTGTTCTTTCAACTTAAAGTGAACTAAAAATAGCTGAACTGAAATGATCTTTAGTAAACTGAATGACCTAAGCTAAACTGAACAAAACGAGCTGAAAATAAGTCCAAAGAACAGGGCCTTATTTTCTGCAATATCCCACTTTTGGAATAAAAGATTCAACAAATATAACATAATTACTTCTTAGGCCTCTTTCTTTTAAGCAATTCCACAAAAAACCAGAAAAAGCAAGCGCATGTAATCTAATGGTAACTTTACTTTGCGTTACTAAATTGACCAGCTGAAGAGTGGACCAATGTTTCATTTTACTTTGTACATCAATTACAAAATCAATATAAAGTGTAACGAGAAGTCGAGAACAGCACTTGTTCCCATATCATTCATTCAGGCCACCATTTAACAGATATATGGAACCCAATTTTCAAGAGGAGTTAGGACTAGTGAGTAGTGACTAGAGCCCTGGAGTTGTTAGAAGTTTGAGGACCTAAGAGTATGATTGTCAAGCTAAGAATATGATAAAGAAAAATATCCCAGGCCTAGAGATCATGGCTATGAGCACCAAGATCATGATGCGCCTTCCCAGTCAAACAGCATAAAAGGGTATCGGGCTAAGCTCACTCTCAGAATAGGAATGACTTGCCCTATATGACTTTACTAACAACAGCGCCACCTACGAAATAGTAGAATACTAGTTGGACATTTCCTTTTTATTAAAGAAAAAGAGAGAAATATCATGAAGTCAGTTCAAGAAGAAACTGCGATCATGTATCAAGTTTGCAGCTACACAACAACTACACTGCTGAGGTAGGGCAACCTTCACCCACTTAAAATACATTATTCACATTCTCTTTCAACTCAATTTGAAACATTGTCAACAATTTCAGCTCTGTTGATAGGAATAGCTCATGTAATGGATCAAGTACATAAAATTCTTCATGAACTAACCTGGGAAAAATCAAACTGCATAGACCGGCTCCGTTTTGCCAGGACTTTATCAACTGTGTCTTTGACATTCTTGTTCATAGTTTTAAATACATCCTGCATTCAAGGAAGTTTTATAGGCTTATAGCACAAACAAAAAAGGGGTCTATCCAGTCGCTGATAAGTGATAACCAAGTTTTTACAATTTAAGTACCTCAAAAAGGAGAGAAATTAACGGGCCTGAGAGCTCAAACCTCTTGTTTCCAACATAATCCTAGGACACATCAGCACAACCATTTATTGAAAAGTCATGAATATGCACAAATATGGAATCTGTAAAGTACAAAACTTGAAAAACTTCAACAGAGCAGAAGAAATTGCAAATAATAATCCCCCTCCATTGTGAACTGCGATCTCTAAAAACACCAAAGGCAGTAGATGGCACTAGACATATGATGATTCAACTAAAGATTTTTTTTTAGATAAGAAAAATTATATTAATAGAAGAGGACAAGTTGTCCTCAAATAGAATTGTTACAAATTAGACCAATTCCTTTGCAATATACTCAAAGGTGTGTCTACATGATTCAACTAAAGATAAAGCAAGAGAATGAACTCACGGGCATCAAGACAAGCTCTCAGTAGCAGATCAAAAGACAAGGATGATGATAAATAAATCCTGTAGAAAACTTGCCGACTCTGTCCTCTTGTAGGACAGGAGTACACCAAAAAGATAATGTAATTCACAGAGAAGAGAACATCCAAAAGACCAATTGTTACTAGCAGGAGATAGTCCCTTCAGAAAGACCAATTGTTACTAGCCTCAAACATGTTAACCTTCATAGGAGTATCAACCATACGCTCCTCACCAGGAATAGTCTGGATCCAAAATCATCGTATGTCCTTAATTTCTTTTTTTTTTCCAAATGCCATAACCATCATCTACAATAGCAGGGTAGTTTAAAACAAAAACTAACATATTACCAAACTTTTAGTGACAAATTCATTTTAAATAAATGTGGCACAATATTCAGATGACAAGATTTCTTCCTAGCTTGAAACCCAAACCTTTCTCCCAAATGCTCCCCCAAATTTATCCCATAGTTCCACTCTCCCCAATATATAGTCAATGGGAGAAGAGACCCTTTTAAAGTCCTGGTTATTGTGTATTAAATACTAACCAAACCAAAAGATGGCTAAACTGCACACCATTTATCCTTCCCCTCCCAGACCCGGTGGACCTGGTTGGATAGTTCTCCAGCAGCCCATGACATATCCCTGACAAACCCAAACCTCTCCCCGTAGATGGAAAAGTTTACGCCTACATAGCAAGTGCCTCGGCACAGTGAACGAACAAATGTGACCTTGTTTCATTCTCCCTTATAACATAAAGCAGCTAAATTTACAGAAGAAGGTACCCAGGAGTAGGCAAGAAAAGCTCTAGGCTAAGCGGGGGTCACGACAAAATTACATTCCTTTCAAAAATGAAAAACGAATTTAAAACGTCTGCAAACCATCAACGGTTCATGCACCTCGAACATTGACAATTCATACTAACTCATGAAATAAGCTTCATTGTATCGCATAGAGAGCACAAAATTGTGCCAATAGCTAAATTTACCTTGTCATCCAATTCATACTTCTTTAGTATAGTATCTAGCATGCGCCTCAACATTAACGCAACATAAGCACGTTTGGCACTGAAATTCTTGTTAGTCACCTGTTTACAATATAAAAAAAAAAAAAGAGGTGTGATGACCATGAAAAATAGAATGACACAATCATGAAGTGCTATATAACACCTCCCCCCCCCCCCCCCCCCCCCCCCCCCC
>ONZK01003376.1:31620-70146 GCA_900322385.1 Pharnaceum exiguum
ACTCACCGGAACATGAGCAATAAATACATCTTGAAGCGTTTGCATAGCTCTACTCCCCTGCAAAGAATAATCTCAAGTTTGTCATGTACATTTAAAATAACCAACCAAATACTGAAGAGAAGTTACTAAATTTACATCACTCTGCAAACAGACAAAAAAGGTCGGTAAAGTAAATGGATTACCTTTTCTGACGAAGCAGCATAGTACTTGTCTTTTCTCATCTGCAACAACAATCATAACGCTTACCGTATGTACAACATCCAGACATTCAGACATTGAAGCTAAAACTGAGAACTGCTCAGATATTCTGAGTTGACACTAGACACATCCACGCACAAAATTGGTCAAAAATTTCCTAAGCATACTCAAGTAGTCATTAACTTTACTCAGTGCTAAAAGCCTAAAACGGCTAACACAGTCTCCCGCTAAGCGAGATAAGGGGGGTATATCAAGCTTCAAGAGAGATGGTCAGCCGCTATACAGCCAAAACTAATTTTTCTAATTGAAGGTTATATAATTTCTATTACCAAGCTTCAGGCCTTCAGCAGCTGAAATAAGTTCCTATGTAGAAATTAAATCCTGGACTCTGGAGAAACCAAAGACAATCTATTATGGAGAAATTACAAATATCTTGACCACCATGCGGACACATGCCCACTTACAAGCACAATCACTCACAAGTACAGAGTGAAAGGAAACCTGGGCCCATGGACGCTCTTTCAGAAGATTTCAAAGATTTAGGCAGGATAGTTAGTTTTTCATAGCAGTCAGCAACTGACGCTGTCCGCCTGAATTACAAACGTTTGACTTTTCCACAATACACAACATACCCTAAATAATAAACAAATCACTTTCTATTATAAAAGTAGTCAATCAGAGCCGAGATTGCAAACATATGATAAGTCACTTCTTTTAGCAACAGAAGGAAAAAGATATAGGTTCAGAGTGAGACTTGTAGGGTAAATAGACCTCAAATCAACGCTCACTAAAATGTCGAGAAAGATTTTTTCCATTTTTGTGATCCTCTACGACTAATAAGAGAATACGAAAGAGAAAATATACATCCGGCATACCAATTACACAAATTGATGGCATGAAGCAATGACATAAACAATGTTTGATAAAGTAAGGTCTTCTGTACTACTTACGAATCAATCCATTTACAAAAGCAAATAGACAGAGTATAGCCACAAGGGTTTAGCCAAAATGAAAGTAGGGTACCTGATCTTCAAGATACGTCAGAGCCTGTTGCTGTGTTTCTATGCAAAGACTAGCACATTCCTACAATTAAAAAATTTGCAGTAAGATTCCCAGAAATATGTGCAAGTTACAAATCAAGAAGTTGAAGCACCAGCAAAGGACCTAAATTACACACAATAGCACAATAAAGATTTGATTCTCCTTAACAACGACACCAATAGAGGTGTCACACATTTATTTTTTAAAAGGACACCACAACAAACAAGTATCAACATTTTTGAGCTCACTGTAATTGCAATACCGCAATCGATGGTTCAAGTAGAGAAGTGTAGCGTGGATCTCTGCCAACCAGCTGTACAAGCTCCTGCTCACTTTCCATCCCCATAGCCCTCATTACCACCATAATAGGAACCTACAATCAAGAAATGCATGAAATCCCAATGTGATCCAAAAGAAAGCGATAAATGTAGCTGTATGGAGACTGTACAGAGTAAGAAATTAGAACCTGTGTTTGAAATTGATTGGTTTTCAAGTAAATTTTATCTCTCACCATGACCAAGTCAGTTCTACTCCTCGCTGTTGTGGTGCAGCTCGTAACATAAGAAAATAAACTGGAAATACAGAGAGCATATGTTATAAAGGGGCAGGAAAGAGTATCTTCATACATGATGAAAGACAGGTTATCCAGACAATAGAAAACAAGAAAACATAATGAGAAGTAGAAAACCACAACGCACTTCCCCTTCTTGTCAATATCAACCATTATTCTGTTGTTTGACAGTTGTTCTTGTATCAGTATCACCTAAAAGTCATCAAACTCGGTCACGCATGGATATATTAGATCTACTAACAAAATATCGCACTAACATAGGGAAGACAAGTCAACAACATCTGACAACATAGAGAAACTTAGAAGAACAGACTCATTAGAAAAGTATGCAGGAAGTTCGTGTTAAAATATCGATAAAATGTACATAAAGGAACAATGATCATTTGTAGCTCATAAAATCTAGACATAATATAACTAAAAATCAGGCTTCAACTTGGTAAATTCTGCCTTGAAGAACTACCTCGTATACAATTTGCTAGAAAATCATGACACTACATTTATCAAGTTGACAAGAGCGAGATGATACACAAATGAAAGTGCATGCTCAATAGGTAGTCCGTAGTCCCTTGCACTGTTGAGTTTAAAATTCTATAAAGTTTAATAGTATAGAAGATCTTTTGTAATGGTTGAACCATTCCAAGAAAACAAATATGAATAGGGAATAGTATGAAGAAACTGATTGAAGTGAAGAACCAGAAAACCAGACTCGAACTTGAGAACTCGTAGATCTTCTTACCAATTGGGCTACCCACTCAGGGTCCACCCCCAATTATCCTTCACCAACACAAATTTGACAAATTGAAAGATACAACCATTCAGGCACTCCTCCAATGGTTGGTCTGGGATGTCATGATGCCCACCACGGCACCCATTCAAAAGCAAATCTTAGAAAGATTTTAAAGAAAAGGAAAAGGAATGAACAAGAAAAAGGCAGAATCTGAAAGACTGAATTATAAGTTTATCAAGAGAAACCAAACCAACAGCAGCTCTTAACTGAAGAAAATAACTTCAACTATACAAGGTTCTCAACAAAGTTACCGAATTTTTTTGGATAGTCATAACTCTTGAGTAAAACAAAAGTAAAAAGTTTGCATGTGCAAATCCAATTTGCCATGAAGTTGATTCATACGAGCAACAAGAGGCAACTCATTCTAAGAGCTACAAGCAACATGATACTATTTTTTTAATATAGAAACAAGCAACGTGCTATTATCACCATTGATAATTCCACAGAGGTAGGCTCGCTGGCAAACCTACCTCTGATGAGTTTACAATGGGAGAAATAAAAATACAATAATCTGGTACGTTGTCCTGGTAACATTAAATCACTATATCTCTCTTGAGAATGGATCTCATAAGTTACAGAAAGTAGGTTCAACTTAACTAAGCTTGTTCAATAAATAGAAATCAGGAGGAAGGAAACACCTTTTCATTTCCTTTCACGACAAAGTACCCACCGGGATCAAGGGGACATTCACCTAAACACACAAGACACATGGATTCAAAATCTTAACATCGTCACAAATTCAAATGACTTGAATTTCAGACGTTCAAGCCTAACCAAACTTGGCAAGCTCGTCCTCGTCCCGTCCATGTAGATTACACAGACTACTGCGCAACATGATTGGGATTCTTCCAATTGTAACATTCTTCTGCAAGCATAAGAGATCAAGAGTATTTGATTAGGATAACAGAGTAGTATTCAATTAACCATATCACATCTTCAGAAGAACCTAAATTACCTTCTCCGCTTTAGTTTTAAGACCGCCTGTTTCTCTTATATACTCTATATCCACCTTTATCGGAGCAGAATACCTGAAATTGAGAATTGCTTATTTACTTATTTATTGAATGCAGAGTAATGCATCCATGATGGTTTATATCTTCCGGTCTACAATTTCTATCTTAAAGCCCAACAATGGATTTCCCTAGAACATGAAACTGATCATCACCAAGGGACTTCTAGGAGGGGTCACAAAACAATGTAGTATATAGAAAGTTAACAATGGTGACAATCAAAGGGAACTCCGCATGACCTCACAAGGCTTCATATAAACTCAGATAAAATAGGATAATTCCGGGGTGTTTTAGGTACGTCTCAGCTCACAGACAAAATTTTGCATCAATGACCTCACATAGAGAGGAAGTTTTTAAAATGGAGGGGGGAAATGTGCGACTTTCCAACCATGATTTGCCACCGGTAACAACTAGAATGAGACTAATAAGAGTAGTGACCCATGAAAGGAAACCCCTACGAAAAGTCAACTAATGAAAGAGAATGCGAAATCAGTATAACATCCAGTCAATGCCGAAGAATCACTAACAGAACACTTACGTCATGCCGGATAACCTGCACTTGTTGGGGGTCAAATCAACCACCTTACCATCATAAACTGCAGTTGCTTTTCCGACTCTCACATCCTTGTACCTTTAAAAAAAATACCAAAAGGCAAAAACCAATAGACCATCATCACAAACAGAGGTACAACAACACCGACATGACCTCAACAATGAGCTAAGCAAGGTTAAGTATCATACATAAGGTAGACATTCGGGTCATGTGAAGAGCGAATCAAATTATTCGCGGCCACAATCTTCTTGAGCCCAATATTGATAAAATGATCGAACGAATCCAAGTGTTCCTTCACCAATCCTCGCACCTGTACCAAACAACACCACAATGGAATTCTCTCTAAAATTGTACGATCGATGAATTAAATGTATGTAAAATCTTCCCATAGTCTAAGACATTTACCAGAACAATACAAACAAATGTCTTAATTTTTATTTCACAAATAGGAAAATACACAGCTTAAGTGACAATACTCTTAGTTTTTTCTTTTGGCCAATTTAAAGTCTTGCAAAAGGCAAAATTCAATTCAAGAGTTATTTAAACACTTTACAACTAGAAATCAATTCGGTTAAGTTCCCGAGGATGTGTTTTATTCATCTGTAGTGTTACTTTTCGTTCAACTTAGTTTAATTTAATTTATTCCATTTCAGTTCACTTCAGCTTTTTTCCGTTGAAAGACGAACAAACAAACAAACATTAAGTTCAATAAAACAATATATTTTGGTCTCCTAACTACATAACAATCAATAAGATTAAAAAAAGGACGAGACTTTTAAACGAAACTATATTATACATGGTAAATTAAACTTAAAAATGATATTTAATTAAATTAAAAAGGCGGAATTTTGAGCACTAACGAAATATAAAATGTGAAAATATACTACGGCGCAAGAAACGAGAAACGACGGTAAATAAATAAAAAAGAATGTGAATTTTCCTTTTAATAATTATTATTGTTGTTGTTGTTATTATACCTTTAAGTACTCAGGGATGAGCTGGTACTTATCGACGATGTTTTTGACGGGAGCGGAGAGGAATTGTTTGTCAATTCTGCAAAACAAAAAAAAAGGAAGTCAGAGTGAGGTTTTGGAGGTATTTATAGGAAGGGGGAATTATGTGGAGGAGGAGAGAGAGAGGAGTGGAGAGGATTACTCGGGTGAGGAAGAGTAAAGCGGGGGGTTGTCGTCGGGGATTAAGACCATGTTTGGTTGGGTGTTTGGGGAGTAGAGGGAGTGATTGTCAGGTGAAAAATGGTGGAAAGGGAAATGGGTGAAATTATTTTATGCCAAATGGGGAATTGGGGATGGGGGTGAATGTTATTTTAGGGCATGCTATTTGTTTAGATTTTTTCTTTATTTTTGTAAAATAAAGTACTGTATGAGTGTATGGGGTTTGGATATTGGACCGTTTGGATAGGATATGTCTGATTGGGCCTTATGCCTAGAGGGATTTCTTTCAAGTTCAGTCACTGGACTCCTGGTGCAGTGGTGCTACTCGACAGTGAAAATACTAGTCTGAGACTCTGAGCATTATTTTACAATGTATAAAAGCTTAGAAGATTACTAGCTCTTAACATAAATGACTTCTTTCTTTTTTTTTAAGAACATAAACGACTTTGTTTATGGTAAATATTCTTTTTTCTTACAACCATGAACATTTAAATTAAGTAAAGGAAATAGAATGTGCAGAATGGTAGAGTTTCATCCGTTAGTACAATCGAAAGTGACAACGACGTATGAAATAACTAGAGGAGTCCTGATAACAATCATTATAGTTGTCATTATACAAAAAGAGAAGGTTGCATAAAGTGTTCAATCTCCATATTTACGCTAAACACATGTGTGCTTCCAAAAGGTAGTTCCCAAGCTTTCTTAGCTACTTGATCTGCGGCACCATTTGCTTCTTTGTTTACTCGTTATATCCGCAAATTAGCACCCATGGTCGTATTCCTTACAATCATCAGTCACAATATTTCTCAAGTCATAAGAGGGTTGAAGTTCTCTTGATAGCTCTTTCCAAATGCAAAGTTTGTGTCCAATAAAGGAAAACCCTTACAGCCACAAGTTCCCCTCCTCTGCAAGAGAACAACTCTTGGTGGTTTTGGTCTGTATAGCAATTGTTATGCCATGGTGGTTTTTAATGACCAGGCTAAGACTCGTAGCAAATGAACAGGGGTTGAAGGAGGCATTCACATTGATCCTAACCCAATTGTTTAGGCTTTTTATTTGTTTGGGACGGAGTATGGGTGCACATTAGATAGTACATCCTTACATGTGTGCAATATTACTAAGAAAATGTTGTTGATGATATCTTTTTTATTAGCATTTCCACTTTCATCACTATTTGGTATCGCAAATAGACTGAAAAGTACATTTATTCTAACACTAACGGACTAACAATTAATCAAAAACCTCATATTATCCACCCAACACAAGTTAATATATAATCGAAGACTGATAATTGAAGGGGACTACCTATCAAGTGCGATATATTTATTAAGAAGGGAATTGTGCGAGAGATTGGATGACGAACCTAGTAGCTGAAGTGCAAAGTAAAGTGTCACCAAAAAAAAAAATAAGTGTCATGGTACAGTCATGGTCAAGCGAGCTTGATGACATCCCTCAAGAGAAATGTCTCATAATCTATCATTCTCTTTACCACTTAAAAAAAAATAAAAAAAAAATCTACTTGTTTCTAAAACAGGGCCTTAATCCATGTAGCCCATCTACAAAACCCAAATGGATGAACATACGTTCCCCAAAAACCACCAAATAACCTCAAAATGACAAACATACCCCTTTCCAGAAACTTACCGCATACGATTCAAATAATTACATAGCCAAAACCAAACCAAGAGCGTCTTTCTGAATCATAGGAGCGCGGAGGGTCCCAGATTTCAAAATCTCCCCTTACCAATAACGGGCCAACGGCTAGTTTCACACACAAAAGGAAAAAACCAACACACACACAAAACAATCAATTAACAAAAAAATCCCACACAACACTGCATTTCATTACCTACCCAATACCCATTTCCACACTCTCTGTCATTCTACACCTCTCTCTCTCCAGACCCAAAACCACACTCCCAATATACATTTATTTTAATTTATTTGTGTGGAGGAGAAGATGGTGGGAAGGACAAACCAAGAGATGAGGAAAGCAAAGATAGTGGGAAGAATAAAGGGTGGGGCCTTAGAGGAGAAAGAACAACAGCAATGGATTAACATAGATAGGAAAGGTGACAAGGGTGTTAAGATCTCATTTGGGTCTGATCAAAATCCCACCACCAGGTATACACCCAAATTTGATTGTTGGTTATTTTGATTTTTATATAAAGTAGTGATCTTTATGACTTTATGGGTTTTTCTTTTTATTTTTTGTGTGGTTTTTTTTGTTGGATTTGTATATGAGGAGATCTGATGGGGGTTGTTTTTTTATAATAATTTATCTCATTTGGGTATGAGTAATTTTACTAGCTAGTACAAATTTTGTTATTTTTGTTTTGTGTTGTTCTGCAAGTTGTGATCTTTTTGCATTTTCTTTTTGAAGGTGGACGATATTTTTTTAAGGTTTGTGTAACTTGTCAATTGCTAAATTGATTTTTGCTTGGTACATATTTTTTTTTTGTTTGGCTTAACGTTAGTTTAGATTTTAGTGTTTGTGGCATGTGGGTATGTGAGAAGGTTTTACTATTAGAAGCATGATCATTGATTTACAGTAATGTGTTTTTTTAATGAGTTAATGGGTGTTTGTTGGTTAACTTAGTTGCTGCTGTAACTTCAACTAGAAGCTTGTTACAAAAAGAAAACAAAAACAAAACAGAAAGAAAGTACTGTAGGCTTTTAATGCCACTACTAGTTAACTGCCAACCAAATTGTTTGCTTCTTAAGAAAGCTTCAGCAGAGCTCCTTAGCCTCTGAGGCCATCTATCTAGCCATCTATAAATAGGATCAAGTGTGAGTACAGCAGTAAGCTACACATGCTGTTTTTCATCATGGAAGGTTGTTACATGTAACAGTTAGTATGTAATTGAAGTTGGACAATACTGAGTTATGTAATGTGTACAGTTTAGGCTTCTGTATCTGAATAACACAAAGTGGTTGTCTTTTTTATATGTTGTCTTTTGCTGATCTTTGGAAAGATGCTCTCAGTGCCCACATTTTGCTCGTAGTAACATTGCTTACTGATGGTTGTCAAACTACAAAGGGGTTTAGTTGTCTGTATGTGTGCCCGTGTGTGCGTGCGTGTTTTGTGTCACCTGGTTGAGAATGATTAGCATAGATATGACTGGTTACAATTAGTAATCGAATGGGTGTTCACTTGGTTATTCACTTTTGGTGATTGACAGTAGTAAGCAAAGTTATGAATTGGATGAATGCTATGAGCAAGATGTGGACACTGAGGAGATCTTCTCCAGAGAGTTGAAGCCCTTGGTTCCTGGCTTATTTGGAGGTCAGAACTGCACGGTCTTTGCCTATGGACCTCGAAGCAGCGGCAAGTCTTTCACTATTCAGGTTGGTATCCTTTCTTCTGCATTTTTTTGGCCTGGTTAACCATAGCTGAAATTGTTTTTGTTAGACTTTAGTTTTGATAGATGTATTGATGGTTACACCATAGAACCTTAACCTCTGTATGATGTAACACAAAGACTTGAGATATGTTGTCACTGCCGTCTATTAGTTTTCTGCTGTTAGTTTGGATGAAAAGCCTACATGAAAGCGATTGAGGCTAGAGTAGTAATTGTGAATAGCAACAAAGGATGATCATAACCTGACATAGGAGTTTTCTAGCTTATTGCTTCAACATTTCACTATGAGGAAATATTTACTCCAACTTCTGATGTCACTTATCTTTATGTTATTGTACAGGGACATGAGGAACAACTGGGGTTGGCAGCACTTATGGTTGATGCACTATTACCCCTAGCAGTTGAAGAAGGAAAAATCATCACTATTTCTGTGTTTGAAGTCTACCAAGAGCGAGTTATTGACTTGTTAGATTCTAAACGGCCAGAGGTTTCAGTTTTTGAAGTTGGTCAAGGAAAAATTAGGCTCAAGGGACTTTCTAAGGTAATTTGGGGTAACTTTCTGCTTGGTCAGTCATCGTGATTTTATGGCTCAGTCCATTTGACTTGCCGCTTTTGATCCTTACCATGTTATTGTGTTTCTTTAAAACTTTTTCCAGGTCGAGGTTGATTCAACAGCCGAATTCCAGAAATTATATATCCCTGTAGCGACTGCACACAAACCATCCCAAAAGCCGATGGCTGAACCACCCCACAGGAGCCACATAGGCTGTATTGTCCATGTTGTGACACCACAAACTGAAACTTCAAAAGCTCAACTCGTGGGAAAAATAAATTTTATAGACTTAGCAAGTAAGTTCAGTCTATTCAAACTCATGAAAAGCTTCACATTTCCACGCAGTACTACTACATATGTAACTAATGCCATGCGATTGTTTTATCTCTTAGGTTACGAGGACTCCCGAAGAAAAAGTGGAGACAGTACCAATTTATCTGAAACCACGAAGATAAACAAATCACTCTTCGCTGTTACTAATGTTTTGTACGCGCTGAATGCAAGTGAACCGCGGCCACCCTATAGGGATAGCAAGTTAACACACATGCTGCAGGATTCTCTTGGAGGCATGCATAGGGTTCTAATGATTTCGTGCATGGTTAGTAATTTGAAAGCATTATATGAGGGTTTGAGCTTTCCAATGCTCCTATGGCATGTTTATGAATGGTTAAATGAAAATGATTTGAGTTTCTTTTTCTATTTGTCCTACAGAACCCGTTTTCCTGCCAAGAAACCGTGCAAACAATCAGTGTAGCTTCTAAATCATGTCAAGCTGGCTTCTTAGCCTCTTTGGACCCAGGAAAAGGGAGTAGAAGTGCTAACAAAGCTTTCCCGAAGTCTTCTCCTCACATACCTAGATCAGCCTCTAAATCTTCTGTGGGAGGAAGGATTTTTTCTCCTAAAGTCATGAAGCCAATGAGTGCTTCAGCAGCATCTGTCAAGAAACAAGTCGGATCCCAGCTGCGAGCATCCACATTAAAGCCCAGAGCAGAAGCTCCAGAAGTGAAAGGAAGGTTCGTTGTTGAATCTAATACTAGTCTGTTTTTTTTTTTGAACAGCAAATGGGTTATGAGAACTATAACGTGGGTTTCTTGCTATGGTTCCTCAGGAAACTATTTGAGGAAGCAAACCAATCAAGAAAATCAGAGCAGGTATAGTGTTTTCTTAGTTTATATTCCCTTCAAAAAGTCAATGGAATATAAAGTTGCACACTCGTGGTGCATTCTCAAACACTTTTCTTTTGTCACTACAGGAGAAAAAAGGCTGTGAAAGTGCTTCAATTGTTGAATCTACTGGTCTGACTGAGGTATGTATTCTGACTGTTGATGAGTATCAAATATAATCCTTTCAGAGTGAACCTGATCAAATTTTCAATGCAGGTTACCTTTTCACAGGAAGAGGCAATATCAGAATCATTTACCCAAAAAGAGGTATTGACATTGAATTGAATGTTATTTAGTTTTAGAGGGGTATGTACTTGTAAGTTTTCTTCTTTGCATTTAGGAGAAACCTTCATTTAGGCCTCTTCACTTTTCAGCTTTAGCTAGTTTTTATACAATACTAAGTTAAGCAGGTTTGATAAAGAAGCTTGAGTATATATAGTAGTTCTTTTGTTGACAACAACTCACGTGTTCAGGTTGATTGCAATGATGTCTCATCAACCACCTCCGCATATCAAACACCACCTACAGAAATCTTACCTCTTGATGGTAAGTCTGTCAACTCAGGAAACTTCACATAAGTCATTCTATATGATGTCGTAATTTTGTTGCCTTTTATTGATGCAGATAAGGAAAACAAGCTCGCTGAAACATCACCTCCACTGTCAATGAGTTTACGAGAGCTGTCAAACAATTTGAGGTCATTGTGTCTCTCAGCCGATGCGAGCTTGAAGCTGGCACAGGAGAGAACAATTCCTCGTAATCAAGTCACCAAAGAAACTTCAGAGCCTGAAACTCCAATCTTGCAGCTCGTTGGTGCTGATGATAAGAATGAAAATACAAGCCCTAAGGAGAGCTTTTCAAAGTCAAGTTTCGAACCAAAAACTCCAAACACACAACTCATTGGAACCAATGACAGATACGATTTTTCTAATATTGCAAGTCCTTGGGAGAATTTCCACATGCGTGGCTCTGGCATGAAGGTTGGAACTACGTCACCTTTTTTCTTTCGTCTTGTGTATTATTACTACAGATCCTAACATTTTTCGTAAATGTTCCAGAATAACCTTGTTCAAGAGTACCTGAAGTTACTAAATACTGCAAACAAGTAAGTACAACACTCAATTAGCATTAGCATTCCTTTGATTTGCCTACCTTAGCTAGATGTGCTTTATGTTTTCCTTCATAGAAATCGGACTTCTTTGTAGCTAGTGTGAGGTAGTATATTATAACAAGAATGCAAGCACATCCCTCATTTAGTTAGAAGCCATTACTATTGGATGATGTTGATTCTGGCTACATTAGTTGTTCCTTCTTTTCCTTTTGTTTGGTCGGAACTCCTATGACTTTTCTATATCTATTTATGATGTCTGTCTTCTGTTAAAAGTGAGTTCTTTTTTACTTTTGGTGTTTTTATTTTCCTTTTCCTTTTCCTTTTGGGTACATGTTCCTGTGATTTTTAGAGTAGATAATTTATATTCACTTTTGTTACAAGCGGAAGTTCCTACTTCATTTTTCTAATATCCTACATTCTTGAATCAACAGGGAGGAGCTAAAAGCCCTAAAGGTGAGTAAGATACTTTGGAATCAACCATGATTTAAGTTGTTGTAGCCTGTGAACGTTAAGCATATGAGTCCATTTTCTTTGTTCTCAACAGGGAATTGGAGAAAAAAGAGCTACTTACATTCTCGAAATGAGGGCAGAATCTCCTGAGCCCTTCAAGAAGGTAAGCTATTTCTGTCAAGGATGTTTCAAAAGAACAAATCATCTTTTAGGCCCTCATCTACTATATGCTCTGTTGACCAAAATAAATGACCTGTTTGCAGCTTGATGATTTAAAAGACATTGGCCTTTCAGAGAAGCAGGTAAACTTCTCATTACTTACAGCTCCACATCATGCGACATCATTTTACAGTTTTTGGTTCAATGCTATCATTCAAGAGGGGAAAGAAAAAACTGAAAAACAAGCATCTCTTCGTTCATCTGTCACTATCAGGCTGTTTCATGTCTTTCTAGTTTGCTATTACTGACCTTGCGTTGGATTGTTTTTTCCTCAGATAAATGTAATGCTGAAGAAGGTAGCTGCAGATCTTTTCATTTAGAGTGCATTCTTGAAATGGCCACAATATGTATGTTCTTTGGCTCTGGTCAGCAACATCATGTTGCTATAATTTCTTGCAAATTAGATAAGTGTATCATTACTTCATTAGTAATCTTGTATGCTTGTTCTCAGTTATGTCACAACCATCTGCGAATAATGATCATTGTATCTTATGTGTACCAGATGAGTACATCTGTCACTGTTATTTATATATCAGCTGATAGAATTTCTGCAATGTAAAATCACTGGCTTTGATCTGCTGCTGACTTAAGAGTTAAGAGTATTGATGTTCTGATTACTAACTCCAAACAAGTTAGTCAAATGCTGTCTGCAAAGAGATGTCCAAATGAGATGTCTTAGACTCTCAGAGAGCTATTAAGTCATGTAACTGAGCTGTTAGAGACAGTTCATTTAAGGACTCTGGTTGACTGTGGCCACAGCCTAATTCTGTTCTGTGCACAGTATTTTTTGAGTGCTAAATGCCTCCCCACTCAGTCACGTCTAGATAAAACATCCAATGACTTTTACTCTGCACAATTACCAAGCGTGACTTTTAACAGTTATTTTTTTTTTGATGAAAGCGACTTTTAACAGTTAGCTCAGCTATTAACATCTCCAATTGTCCAAACTATGACAACAAGTTGAATTCTGTTCTGAAATCTATTCATTATCATGTTGAAATGAAAATGTGGAAGTTAACAGAAGGGGCTGTACAAGACACATAAATTTACATCCTTTCAAATAATCACGAGAATATATCAAATAGTTCAGTGAAGCAAAGGTTGCATAAATGGTGTCCCCCGTCTAATATCAATACCCCGAAACCCAAGGGCTTGCCATGGCCAGCAAATTCGGCGTTTGCTCTTTGCTCTCCTATCCGCCTCTTCCAATTGCCTGGAGAGCTCTTCGACCCTCTTATGCAGCATTACAGTTCTTGTGTCTGCCAACTGTAGAGACCTTTCAGCAGCTGACATTGCTGCCATTGCAGCAGCTGCCAGTTCTTCCTTCAGCATTATCTTGTTGTTTGAAACTTTCAGCTCAGCCCTTGCTTTCTCCAGTTCTTGTTGCAGTATTGCAACCTAAACAAAGTTGAGTTGTTAATGTATTGTCATGCTGTCAGTAGGATATCATAGACGCTATACAAATGAAGGCAATGTGGTAAAAACCACTCCATTCACCCAAAATCATAAGTAAAACCAGAAAAGATAAGCAATATCCGAATCCTAAAAATAAGGAGAAATGTACATTCAATGCTAGTTAACTGAGATTGTTTCTAGCACAAGCATGGGTAATTTTATGTCTCATAATTTGTAGTTGTAATAAAGATCAAATCAATGGTGATGGACGACTTCATTAAACTAACATTTTGATTGAGCCATTTATCATTTAACTTGATCTAAGGAATTCTTGTCACTTCTACACCATTTTTCTAGCCCACGATGAGCCACTAATGTTGCTTTTAACAAATGTCATACTATCAATAAGATATCCATCTTACCAATTCGTCGCGTTCCTCCACAGCACGTTTTCCAGCTTTTACTTCTAATTCACAGGCTTCTCTCCATCTCTCGACATCCTCTTCAGCAGCTTTTAACTCGATCAGGAGTTCATCAACCTGACAGTCCATTGTATAAAGCAAGAAGCCAATATAGTGAGAACTGTGTTCTTCACGCATGAAAGTTGCAACTAGCCACAAAATTAGCTGTTAAAGAAACTTACATTCTCAGACAATGTTATCACTCGATCTTCTAACTTTCCAATGCACATCGTTTGCTCTGTAATTTGCTGAGTCTGTGTCTCGATAACATTCTGGAAGCGCTCAATTTCTGACCTGGCATAAGACATAAACTTAGGAAGTCAGCAGTTAAGCATGCAATAGGAGCTATATAAGTTGCACACTTGCACAAAATCAGCTTTTGAAGGTTAAGCTAGCATGATCATTTATCTGCTTTTTTTCCTGGAGGTTAATAACTCTAAGACCTAGAAGATTAGATGCTGAAGTGTACAGGGAGAGCCACAAAATTTTAGGAATTTAGCACTGAAAATAGCTCATATACTGATCTTCTTCTCGTGCATCATCATCATCATGTTCTTTTTTTTTTTTGAGAACAGCTCTTCACTGATCTTGCCTACATATACACGCCTACAACTTTTACTGACTTTGATAACTAAACAGCATCAGGGCTGGATGTGTGATAAGATACCTCCTCTCATCCAAAGCTATCCGTAGTTGAGTGATTTCGAGGCGTAGATTCTTCATCGTTTTCTCAACAGTTGAAGCCTAATCACAAGAAAATTAGAACATGTTAATATGCAAAAGCAAACCTAATTTGCCAATCAAAGAGAAGCAAATTAAAAGGCATTACCAAACCAAGAAATTCCTCTTCATATTGACTGTGAGCACTCGATGTGCTGGAATTAGAATCAATCTTCTCCAAATGTTGCTCATAATCATTCCTTTGCTGCTCAGGCTGCTCATTATTGTCTCCTCCCTTCATGAAGCCAAATGTAACCTTCTGCAACCCCCAATCAGCAATCTGTAACAATGAAGCTCTCTTTTGCTCAGTGTTACTTCTCAACTCAGTAAGACTTCTTTCCACTTCCTCTTTCTCATTTATCGCAGCTCGAAGGAAGGTATTAAGATCATGGTTTTCTTCTTTTAAACTCAACACACTAATCTCCATTTCCCTCTTCTCTTTGTTAACCTTCTCTTGATAATCATTCACCTTCATTTCAACTCTTTTCGCGATCCTCAATAGAAGGTCTAGTTGCATAGGGAATGCCTTGGGCTCTTCGGATATCTTCTCACAGGTAAGCCCTTCTTTCAAATTTTCAGAATCATGATCTACACTTTTCTCATCCAAAACATCACAAACCCTCATCAAATACTCTTGAGTCGAACCAAGAACCTCGAAACCTATCAACAACATCTCCTCTACCTCCTTATTCCTTTCCTTGTAAGCTTCTGTTTTCTTCAACAATTCCTCATTCTCTTCAACCCTTTTTGTCATCCTCGAAACAAACTCCAACCCCTCTAGAAAAGCATTCACGTTCTTCCCCTCTTCCATCTCCCCTTCGAAACTCGACACACCATCCTTCACTTCTTCACACCCATGATCACTGCAACCATCATCATTAACCTTCAACATGACCTTCTTTACCGAGCCTATAACCTCCAAACCTTTGAGCAAACTCCCCTCTAACACTTCATTCCTTCTTGTTAAGCCTTCATTTTCCCTCAGAATCTCTTCTTTTCCTCTCACAAGCCCCTCTTCTCGCTCCCTCATCTGTCTTTCGTCACCTGAAACTCCCTTCTCTAGACTTCCTTCCTCTGCATAGAGGTCCTCAGTAGCTATGGCTAAGTCCATATTCTTCCCCTGGGTCAGATTTTCATCTGGGTTTTTCATGGCTATTTGCTAAGGTGAAGTGAGAGGAAGTAATAGATTTTCATGATCAGGTGAACAGAGAATCAGTTGGGCTTGTGAGAAAAGAGACAGAGAGCCAACTACCAGTCCAAGTCCAAACTGAAAAGGAGGGAAAATATTGTCTTAGCCGAAGAATATTAAAACAGTCTTAACAAGTAAAATAACTGATAGTATGGCGTCGCCCGGACTTGAACCGGAGACCTTCAGTGTGTTAGACTGACGTGATAACCAACTACACCACGACACCTTGTTGTTCTTCGCCACAACAGTTGATGTTTGGTAGATTTGTTACAGGGCTGAGCAGTTGTCAAAGGAACATCTAAGGAAAAAACAATTAGCAATCAAAGCAAGATCAAACTTCAAAATATGTGGAAGTTTGAGTTTGATTAATTCTAAATCTAACCAATTAATAATACAAACCTCTTTCTAAGAATACAAACTTGACCGTGTTTTCCCACTATTTTTATGGGCATATCCTCTCTATATATAAAGCTAATAATTCTCTTGATAAATAAAACATAAACCTAATAGGACTCTAATTACAAAAAAACTAACAAACAAACTTTACTTTTTCCAATTTACTTTTACGTCTATTATTATAGATTACTTTTTGGTCTTGCTTTAACAATAAAATTTACAACAGTTGTAAAATGACATGGCATTTCTTATACAACAAATCACATCGAGCAATGACTAAAATCTACAATTTTACAACAGGTTCTTCAATTACAACAGGCTATTACAGGAGCAGCGTTATGTATGATGACTGAAGGTGAAGCAAAGTTGGCATACATGAATAACATGATACACCAGTTCTTTTTCCAGACCAAGCCTACGCCCAACGGCAGGCCGCCAAGGACCTTCTGTGCCATACGCCCATGCACAAACACAGAAGCTGCACTGAATCGGGCAGCTTGGAAGAACAAATTTTTTGTTAGCCCAAGATACAAAAGACACCCTTACTGAAGATCGAATGACTTTCTATTTGTACTACATAGTCCATATCATAATTGCCGGAGAATTCCGAAAAAAGAAGAGAATGATCACTGTCGAAGCCGTTTCTGCCGACAGCAACATCTCAAACCTTGCTTACGTACAAGGAAGCTCAAACCTTCCATTTCTGCATCAGCTACATTTTGTCTCGTTGTAATGTAACCAGTCATTCTCCAAAATTTACAACTCTTGTTCTGGTATTCGAGCATCATAATCGAAACATAATTCAGCTGATGGAAATGAGCAGTTCCATATTTTGAAGAGGCCCATTGTCGCAGCCAAAGCGTTATATTTACGTCAAAAATTGAGATCTGATTTCTACAAAACAAACTAGGTGTCATCCGATAGATCATAACATGAAGCTGGAAAACCTATGGCTCTTTTTCTTCAGGAAATAACCATGAACAGATCTTTGCACGAGATGCAACTCCATTGTGAGATATCTATCAGTTAAGCAAGTGGAGCTAGTCTGGCTGAGCGCCTGAGCCAACCTAAGAGTTTAAGGTTGTATCCTTCAGGAAGACAAGCTTTAAATCCTTTTCCCGTCCTTTGACCTTCTACGCTACCTTTCCAAAATATTGAACACTTGAGGAACCACTATCTCGAACAAGTGGAAACTCTAAGTGAACGATGAAAGATGAAGACTCCTCTCCTCTTAGATACTGCACATTGCCATTCATGATCTTTACTAGCCTGTGACTAATATACAAGCCCAGTCCTTCTCTTGACATGCCTGGACTATGGTGGAACATCTCGTAAATAAGTTTTTCAGGGACTCCTGGTGATGGATGTGTAATCCTGCCACAAGATGCTTAGTCAACATACATAACTAAAAGCTAATTTGGACAAGAAATAGTATAGGCAGATTTCCAGTCCAGTCAAGTACAGTCCTTAAAACTTGGGGAATCATGAAGACAAAACACCCAAGAAAAAAAAGGAAGATAAAGTTAGGAGCATTTAAAGCAAACTTCCCACCCCAACCCTCCCCCCAAACAAACCCAACAAAAAAAGAAGAACACGCATATTATACAGTACACCCGGTGTGCCTAGTGGCGTATACCTTCCCTTTGTAAATAAATAAGAAAATTTGGGCTTTCGTTTTTTTCTTTGGGGCTTGGTCCTTGTATGAAAATTAAAGTGTATTGGGTGTACCATGAGCATGGCACCGGGTTTAACATTTAAACATTCGGGAAACACCTTTTATTTTATTCACTCTGCTGTAGATCATGGAGGGGAGACCCACATGATTCGGAAGGGTGAACTTCACACTGACTCTTGAAAACTGCCTAGTGCAAAAAACCATCATAAGAACAGCGAGATCATAATTATCACCTGAATTCAACATGAAGCATTTGCATCTTGCTTCCCAAATATTCTCGCCTTGGATTCACCACGAGTATGACAGATGATAGTTTAAACATAGGGGTGAACTGGACAGCGATAGACAAAAATTCTGCAAGGACTTGCTGAAGCCTCAACGTATCACCATACAAAAACATAGAGGACACTTCAGAAGGTGAATCACGCACCAAAGGCACCTGATTTTCCTGGCTCAAGGACATCACTTGACTCATGACTGCATCAAGGGCTTCCCCAAGATTGAATTCGACGGTGTTCACCTCAGCATAGCTGCATTAAACAAATAACACATGCTGGAAAGATTAGCAACGAAGATACTACAATTATATAAAAGTACTGACAGAAGAATTTGATAAAGCGAGCATCTAAGCTTCTAACAAAGTTATCATATTAGGAAATGAAACCCGGAGTTCCTAGTAGAGCAATTAGAACAAGAATTTCTTACCCTGCCTCAATACTAGAGACATCAGTATCCTCGATAACCTTCATTAATTGATCCTCGCATAAAGATCTTGTCACTACAATCGACTTTTGCTCTTTGCTTAAATCAGATGATCCAATTAACTTGCGAGTAAAGACCAGCCCTGATACAGGTTTTTTCATTTGCTCACGAAGATACATCAATTTATTCAGACTATTGGCAGCAGCTTTCTCTGAAAGCATCTGCATTTGCATGGCGTGATGAAGTTCAGGACTAGGCACATGCAGAAAGCATAGAACCCCAGTTATCTTTCCCTCATCAGTTGCCCTCGGAGTGGCCGAAAGGAGAGCATTAACACAATTGTTATGGCAATCAAAGAACCCAAAAAGCAAGTTATCTGCTTCTTCACCAGCAAGTATCTTATTAACAAGTATACGGAGCTTTATTAGGGTGTCACAATCTTTAACCTGACACCCAACACTATCTACAGTGAAGACCTCACCAAAAACTGTCCGACCAATGGCCTCTTCCTTGTTCAGACCGGACAGTTTTTCCATTACACCATTCCATTCCAAGCACATACCTCGTTCATCCATCATAAATATTGGGGGAATAAGGGGCGAAGGGTTCCTCATAATTCCAGAGTAATCTCCCTGTAATTGAGTATATTTATCCAATATCAACCTCTGTGAAGTTATATCCTGACCAATAAAGCAGATGCCAGTGACATTTTCTTCGATATCTCTACTGCAGCACGCATTAACTACAGAAATAACAGGATTACTGTTTGCCTGGGCACCAAATCTTTTCAATCTAACTTCAACACCTTTCTCTTCAACACCTGCCATAATAATTTTCCAAGCAGGAAAGTTGAGTACAGAGACCACCAAATACAGAAATAGAAGATAGTATAAAAGCAAAAGAATGGTACACCAACAATTAAAAATGATGCAGAAATGCAGATCATAAGCAGTAGACAGAAAAATATGAGGGGTGAATATGCAACACCATTCTCAAACATTGTCATTATCAATATTCTCACCGTCATCATTTCATCATAATTGAAAGAAAAAAAATGGTGTAAATCCAGGTGCTAATATGATACCTTGCAGCCCTAACGATAGCATCTTTTTCATTGCGTCATTTGTTCCATCAGCAATCACATCGAATAGATGCAAGCCAATAGCTTGCCCTATGGGTAACCCGGTTAATTCTGCCACCTTGTCATTCCATCCATTTATTTTTCCAGATGCATCAACAGAAAAAATGGGTACTGCAGCAGTCTCAATAAGGCGAACCATTTCACCGGTGACAGCTTGTAGCTCATCCATAGATTGAACAGGGTCCCCCGGTCCAGGCACATTCACAATCATTTTTCCCGTATCCACCATCTTTGAGCTCATTGTACTATCTGGGAAGCTATCTTTTAATATGAGTTGTAAGGAATGGATGGCATCCATTTCCATGTCTTCCCAAGGTACACTCCTCCACTTGACAACCTCTAAGAAAGCCTTGAATGATGATCTCGGATGCATTTTGCCTTTCCCATCACTGTCTCCGGGATCATGTTTTGCACCACCCCATTTTAGTTCCTTAGCAGTATGAGACCTAAACCAAAATAGAAAATCCTTTGAATTGAATCTGACTGCCGCCATTCCACAAACTGCATCTGCAAGTTCTGAAGCACGAGGATACCCTGCTTCTAGAAGACTGTCTGTACATAATCCATTTGTTCCACCATGATAATCAATAAGCCATCGTGAAATGTCCTTGATCTGTTCCTCACTAGGAGCAATTCCAAGCACCCAAACTTTGTAATTGTAGTATACAGCAGCTCCATCACACTGAACCAGATCCATCAGATTAGGTGACTGGGTAATAACAGACATTACGGAGTTCCTCATCAACATGTCGCAAAGCACTGTTTGAATCCGCAGATTATGCTTCTCCCTCATCTGAATTGCAAGTTCAACCTCTTTACTGATATGTATAGCGAATACTTGAATTAAAAACTCACAAGCATATCTTAAAGGGAATGGAACAAGCCGGGTTGTTGTGTGATGACAAACAACCAAGCCCCACAATTTTCTTGCTGGCTGATCACCTTTTGCCTCATCATCGCCCTCATTGATTGTGACTGCTAGGACAAGTGAAGCTATAGAACCCATATTTGCCATATACTGCGCATGGCAGCCATGAGGCGCTCTCAAAGTTGACCCACCAAGGCTCAGTGGCTGAGCCAGTTTCTTATCCTGGATTACCTTAACCGGAGGAGAAAGACAATCACATATCATCCGCACCTTGTTCTTCAAGAAAAGAAACCTTGAGGCTTGAGGTATATCAGTAGCTGGATAGTGTAGACCGAAATAAGGTTCTAAGTCGGCCCTACAGTGCTCAGAAATCACTTCTCCATGTTCATCTTCATGAAATTTGTACACCATAACTCGATCATAGCCCGTCAATTCACTCACCTCTTTCACCAAAGTATCGCACAGAAGTGAAATATTTCGACTTGGTATAGACTGTAATTTCGAGATAGCCTTGGCAGCAAGCTTATAGGATTTCAAGGCACCAGCAGCAGTCACTGGCGCATCAGCCAAATTCACTGGCTCCAAGTCTATGACCAAACCCACGTCAATTCTATGTAAAACAGCATAAAAGGGCTTTCCTGATGTTTTACAATTAAGAAGTATGGGATTAAGGATACTGATGTCAGGAAAGTTCACCGCCTTCTGCAAAGCAGTAGCACCAGACGACGTAAATAGAGTCCGAACATCAATTCCAAAAGTTAAAGCATCCAGTTGCTCAATGTTTGGGACAGCATGTGCAGCTAAATCCAAGATTTCTAGGGCATTCTCACTGTATGCAATGATTTGAAAGTTTGTTTCATCAATTGCGATCAGACAGCCAAAAGACTGAGTCAGGCTTCCCCTTTGGATCTTTTGAAGATATGATGACACGGTTGAAGGAGAAACATTGCTCGTCGTAGTCGATAAGCTGAGGTCAACAGAGGAGGAATAATCAAAATGCTGTTTGGATTCATCAAAAGCTGAAGCAAGCCGGGCATCAAGGGGGGTTTGGGACATCAACCGAGCATGATGCCTTGGTAAAACAGAACTGCTCGGGGAATTTGTGGGAGTAGTCGATTTTGAAGACATTATTCCTCAATCAGATCAACAGACAAGAATCTCCCACAGGGCTAATTTCCGATTTCAGCCCGTTTCCCGTAGAAAGACCTGCACAAGTGAACTACTGTTTGATTACAACAGTGAAAATTAAAACGCCCTACCAAATGCTCTACCCAGTAGATCAAATTTGTACTTTTTCCCTTATGCCGAAAAAGCTGTTGAAGCTCAAAAAAAGAATAAATTGGCTAGCAAACTGGTTCTGACTCCTCAAAATTCACCAAGGTACAAAGAGCTATCTTATGCTCAATCACCAGAATTCTAGGGAAATCATAATGATGATGAAATAGCACAAAAAACAAAACTTGCCAACCCATCCCTAACCGCCACGAATGCAATTTCACCTATAGTGGAATTGTGAAGCAAAACTAGCCAAACCAATTCAGTATCCTTCTAAGGTCTAAGATTTACAGTGCAATATTAAAAGCTTAACTGAGGCAGTGAGGCAACAAGATGATTCACAATCACAGGTTCATTTAGAAACATGTCACAGGCTCACAGCTGATACAACCACAAATATCCATAGACCATATCATCAGCTTCCTCAAATAGAAACATCTTCCTTACCCACAGGTCATCCAGGTAACAATCCCACTGCCTTCAATTTATCTAAGACTAAACATGTAAAGTTCCAATCTTTCATACCCAGAATTTAGAATCTCCAAAAAAAGTTACCAACTTGAGAAACTTATGCAAAATTTTCTTCTTTCTTTCACATTACTAAAAACAAAAACATGGGTTATGTTCAACTTTATGAATTCAAGCTACTGATGATGTCCCCTAATCATTAAAAATAAACCCATCACAAATCTCAAACTAGTTAAGGGAATAAAATACTAGCCAAAGCAAAGCAAACCAAACAACTTAGAAAGTACCCAACATTTGTTTTCTCCTATGCACATTAAACAAATCACTGATAATCCTTCTAGAAGATGAAAAAATAAAGATTACTTAATAAACAATTACTACTAATTAATTAACTAATGCCCACTAATCACATAACACTCAGAGCTAACCACAGACAATCATGTACACAGTAAGTATACTTAATGAATAAAAGATACCCACATGCAGTAAGTAACACATATAAGCATGCAGCTAAGTAAAAGAAGATCACAACATATTAATAAGCTTAGAAAGGAAGCAAAGAGTTAAACTGAAGCTTACTGTTTTCTTGTTGGTTGGTTCCTTTCTCTCACTAAACTCTCTTGGTCTCTTTTATATTCAGTGTTGTTGTTTCTATAAATTCATTTTTTTTATTGAGTTTTTAAAGATATGCCCACGTGACATGCCAATATACCATATGCCCTGGTCCAGTTTTTACAAAAACCTTGTGTTTTGGTTGGTTTGGTTTGGCACTTGGTTTTGGGTGGGGGATGGGGAGATGACAGAGAGTGGGGTCCTCCTGCTATCAGCTAGAGTAATGTACTGTAGCTGATATTTGTTGGTTATTGTTTAAGTTTGTGCTTTTGAGCATGCATGATGATGAAGACTAGACTCAAATGAAAGGACTTTACTTGAGCTACGTTTACGTTGCTTGAATAGATAGGAGTGTTTGTTAGGATTCTTAGGAAGGGAATCACAGGCGTTATTTGTTGAATCAAAAGTCAAGATTCTTTCTTTCAATTTGGAATTTAACAACATCAACCGAGTATCTGGGAATCACAATATTGCTACATTTCTATATTCAAAAATAATTAAGCCTCATTTATTAGATTAGTAGGTAATTAAACTAGAGGTGTGCGACCCGGGTCGGGTTTGGATGTAGTCGAGGCAAAGTTTCGGTGAACCAAACGGGCAACCCAAATAAACTAGAGGGTGCAATTCGCCTCAAAGCTATATTTTTTTTTTTTTGGTTGGTAAGGAGGCCCGCCCCCTAGGAGTCCCATCTCGGGCTAGCCCAGGGGCTGATGGGCTGGGCATTGGACTGGATTGCATTAGTTTGGTAACGTATGAAACTTCATTGCTACAATCAAACGTTAAGGTCGGGGTTTAATTGCAAAATAGAAGGTAGTTTAAGGGGGTTAGTTGCCACTTTTATGGGATTGCAAATTGTAGTAATGATATCTTTTAACTATATATATTATGAAATTAATTGAGATATGTATTTAGTTTTCCAATCCAATTTAGGTTAGAAAATTTTCCGTTGAAGTAAAATGTGTATGACCTAACATGGTACAATCTAGTGTAATACTCGCTTATCGATGAATCTTATTTATCATACATAATTTATGTATGGATTCTGCATTTTCATACAAGTTTCAGTTGATAAAACAAAAATATCAATTCTCAATTACTTATTTGAGAAGATATAGGCTTAATCATCAAGATCAGGTTTTAAATACTTGATTTTTCCTTTTGTGTACAAATCATCCAAAAAAAAAAGGTGCTAATTCCTCTCTATACAGAATATATGTCATAACACTTCCTTTGATGATCTGGGCGTTTCCAAAACATCTTTTGTTTTTGCTATTTATTAATTAGGAGTCGGTAATTTGGATTTATATTAGAAGATATGCTAATGAGATGACAAACCAGTTAATTAGAGTTCAAGAGAACAAAACAGGTGGCATAGTTATCTGTAAGCCATCTATGCTCATGTATGCATGAATTGTTTTCTTCATATTATGCATGTGTCGTTTGGCGCTCTAAATAAAAATTCGCTTTTACTTTCCTAAAAAAGAAAGTAAAAATATCAATCTCTTTCAAATAGGCATATATTGTCCAAGCCATAAATCAAGTTTAATTTATCTTGCATGGAGGACACTAACTACTTCAACTCTTAGATCTTAATTATCATTGTAAAACATGGAAAATCAGATCTTATTTTCATTTTTACCTCTTGGAAATCATATTGCTTGAACTTCCATCAACTTTTTTTTCTAGAAATTTGTTTTTTTTTTGGTGTAAAATGTGATTTTTTAAAAGTACACAACAATAATAAAAGAGGCATCCTTTTTAAGAAAAAAATAATAAAGACGCATCATTTGTATACGAATTGCCAAAAAAAAATAATAAATTAGTATTGAGTTGCTAAACAGTGGCGGAACTAGGAAAAAATATTGAGGGGACTAATTTTTTTTTTGAAGTTATATATGCTAGTAGTAGGATTTGAACCATTGTCAAGGAGAATGAGGTATAAAACAGATCAACTAAGCTAAATGGTTTTATGACTAATAGGTATTATACAATGTATACAAATTCTGGAACATAGGAGGAGCCGTGGCACTCACCAGTCCCCCTATTTCCGCCCCTGCTGCTAAATGAAGTAAAACAAAACCTTTTCTGAAAACTGAAGTAACTTACTAAGTACAGCTCTGTCATTTTTCCCATAGCAACAACCTGCCACCCCTAGTGAACCAATCTTCAAACCTTGCATTTTCAGCTTTAACAAGCAAAACCCACCAAGGAAATTACGTAATATAAACAGTACTACAATATATCAAATTAGTCAGAATTATGAAAATAATATATGGGGTGTGGAGGGGAGCTTGATTGTTTGGTATTCGTTCAGCCATGAATAATAGAAGAGTATACACATAACTTTCTATAAATATCTTTGCCAATTTTTGGTTGCTGCTAGACTTGGCCATGGCGGGTGTTGAGCCGAGTACGGAGTGAGTTATAAACGAGGCGAGTCTTAGAAAAGGTGACCCAGGCTCAATTCATTGTATAATGAGTCGCAAGGCGAGTTCGGGGCGAGTCATTGGAGGGCTTAAATCATATTCAATTCACATAAATTTAGAACGAATTGAGTATGAGTTGGGGCGAGTCAAATTCGAGTCGGGGCGAGTTTGAACCATGTCAACTAATGTTCCATTAATAAATTAATATGTATTAATTTTATAATTTTCACTTCACGACAAGTTTACTTTATGTTTGTTATGTTTACTCATTTTATATAAACATATAATTCTTTTTTTTTCATCTACTTTGATACTCTGTCACCATTTTTAATAATATAAATGTACGAATTCAATGACGAGTTGAGCTGAGTTATGAATTGAGTCGAGTTGAGTTAGTACTCGAGTAGAGTCGAGCCGATTCGACGATTTAAGAAATCTCAACCCAGGCTCAACTCATCTTTTAATGGGGCGAGTCGAGTTCGAGTCGAGTCAACTAACGAGGCGAGTCAATACGAGTCAAAAGCGGTTTGAGCCGAATCGAATACGAGTAGACTCAACCCATTGGCCAGCTGTAGTTGCTGCGAATGCATGACAAAGCTGAACCTCCTTCTCTGCAGAGTCAAGAAACAGACTATTTCTTTATTTTCTCCTCCCACTCTCCTTTCTTTGTTCTAGTTGACTTTGCTAGAGGTGGCAAATTGGGTCTGCCCGTTTGAACCCGAATTGAATAACCCGAACCAAACCCGATCGAATTGAAGGCCCGAATTCAACCCGAAATGTGAAGACTCGAATTGAAGCGAAACTGAAGCTGTTTATATGTATTTGTATAAAATACATTAAATTTAATCAAAGGCCATGTTGCAGTGGCCTTGTTTGGCAACTACCTCGAGCTGGATTGGATAGGTGGAACTGGATTGGATAGCTGAATTCGACAAACTGAATTTGTTAGCTGGTTTGACCAGCTGATGTAAACCAGTTGAGGGAGGGCAGCTTGTTGGGGTGAAAAAGCTAGTTGAACCAACTAATTACCAAACACAGTTTTTTTTTTATCTTATCGATCACCTAAGGAGGAACAAGCTGTACCAAAAAGCTAACTCCCAAGCAGGTCAATGTCAACCTAAAATGGTAACTAGACAATTAAATCTTGAATGATGAAATAGTATTTCATTAGTTTAAATCAAATTTCTTTAAAAAAATAGAAGAGCATTAAGATCAGTTATGTCTTTCATGTACTAGCTAGTTATGTAAAAATAAGCTTTAAAAAATGGCTTAATTAATTTGTTATATTTCAAATAATCTTGTGTTTAAGTATGTTTAATTAGTAAAGTTTAGTAAGAAAAGAGAGTTGTTCAATTGGTAAAAGACACACGTTTTTCCTGTCAGCAACCTCAACGACTCTTCTATTAATAAAAAAGCTAACAAAGATCAATACAAGTTGACTTTCTTATATTCCTCCGTCTGTCACCAATTGAGTGTCACTTTTGCTGAAAATAATTGTTCAAAAAAATATGTCATATTTGACTTTTCACATTTTAAATTTGCTATAAAAAAACCACATTATGCCCTTAATTATATTATATGCTAAAAGGTGAAATAAACAACACATTTAATAGAGTTCCCTAAATTTTAACGTAGAATCAGGGCAGTATTATAAAGAAAATATTTTAATTTGACTAATATCCACGTGTATTGATATTTTAATATGTCTATTTTGATTAGAAGCGACACTCAATTGAATAAAAAAAGGCTTATACGTAATATTATTTAGTCAAACAACCGATTTTGATTATCGTATATGTGGTTCCCAATATTTAGCGGAATGATGACGACGAGATTTTTTATATTATTCCATTCTCAGGGTGTGTTTTGATCGGTTGAAATGATATAAATTGAAACTGAACTGAACTGAAAAAAACTGAACTGAACTGAAAAAAACTGAAAGATGCTGAAATGAAATGAAAAAACTGAAGATAGTTATAATTATAACTAAAAATTAACTGAACTGAACTGATAAAAACTGAAAGATACTGAACTGAACTGAAAAAAACTGAAAAATGTTGAACTGAACTGAAAAAAACTGAACTGTAATACTACAGATGAACAAAACACAGCCTCAGTGGATTCCGACGGTAATAACAAGACAACTTGATGAATCATAACTCTATAAAAGTATTCCACCCCGGTCAACTCTCTTGTTTTTTGTCTTTTTGTAGAAGGTCAACTCTCTTGTTGAGCTCTTTAAATCGAACGTGAAATTTAATATAAGATTTTTTTTTTTTTAGAAAATTTGTGTGAATTCGTTTCTTATATGATACTAGCATGGGGGATAAGAGTTATTATTGTGTAGTGGAGACTTTATTATTGTGTGGTCGAGCCTTCATTATTGTGTAGCCGATAGTTCATTATTATGTACCCGAGGGTCATTACTACCCAATCTCATATATGAAACGGGGTCATACAATTTTTTGTAACTTTTTTATCCGTTTTGTGTCAAATTATCAAGGTGAATGAGTCTAGATCCTCAAGCCAAGCCTACTTATTTTGTAAGTAGGAAAATCATCTATCTATATGACACTGTCCTGTGTGGAAAATTAGCAGATAACAGTTAATAGATTGATTTGAGAGAGAAAAAGACAAAATAACACATAGAATATTTAATAGCAGATTGATGTGAAAGACAAGATATGCTAAAAAAGAGCAGAAGCAAATTGCTCCTAAACAGGACCTATATCATACAAAACTGGTTCACAAAAATTTTGTACTTAATAGATCAAAGTTGAACCACAGTATAAGATGAACAAAATGACCATTATGTTCATTTTTCTCGGCATTTTTTTTTTGGTTTCCCACAAGGTCTCATTATTTAGCTCTTTGAGGCTCAAGATTAATCCTCGCTCGCGGTGCGTGTAATCGAACACATGATCTTTTGCTAATTAGATCGTTCCCACACATGTGAACTCAATGAAGCCTTACACCATTGAGTCAACCCATTCAATTTTTTTTTGGCCATTGAATTTCGTGATTTTTCACATTTAGCTTGGTAGTTTTATCAGAATGCCTTTGTTACACAAGCATGTTTTTTTACTCTTTTTACAAAATCAATACAGCAAAATTACGGAAGACTTTTCTTTTCCAGACAGTCATGAAATCGAACTGGAATCAATTATTTTGGTTCCTAATAATTGGCGGAATGATGGATCGAAATCGTGATTATTCGATTTACAGTCATTATTGGCGCCAGTATCAAAATTCAACTTGATACTATAATAAGTACTACACCGTACCAATTACAGTAAGACTTATTGACTTAACGATCGAGTATCGACCCGAAAGAAGTCCATGGCTATAAAAAGGCCGTAAGCTTCAGCAAGAATGAATCTTATACATAGATAAAATATATATACTCTCCACCCAAAATAAAAACAAAGAATTACTCTTTTCATCATACCCCTAATAATGAAGGTGTCGATGTTGATGGCAGTAACAACTATTTTAGTTTCATTGAATAGTTGCTATGCTCTAGTTACACTAGATAATGGTATAACAAAATTATTGTCATTGTTCAATAACCCAGACGCTCCTCCAGTGCTAGCAAATATTCTTGGTCAATACGATCTTTATTTGCACACAAATAAAACCAATGTGTGGATAAAAGATGTCGAAGCCAACAATCCGCAACAACAATGGCTTCTTCACCCATACCCAAAAAATGGTTTTATAGAGTCTGCAATGTACCGAGGCTTTTGCCTTGATACTAAAAAGGACACCGACGACTTGCAAGTAGTCTTCCTAGGACCATGTTGCACCGGAGAACATACACTTTGGACATTTGATGGTAGCGCTATAATAAACAATGCCACGGGGATGGCGATGGACGTGTATACTGGCCATCCAGAGAAACAAAGGATCATCACGTATGGTTTTGGTGGAGGCGTCAACCAGTTGTGGAAAGTGCAGAAGATTGGCGGATGATTGAGAGTTTGGCTGCGCTTACAGATTTTTCTGTTTATTTATGCAATAATCGATCGTGTGAGAGTGTTTATTTAATCTATGTGTTTGCGTTTGTATTCTTGTATTGTTTCTTTCTTATTTTCATTTGTTTTTTCCCTTTCAAAGTACATGAAAGAAAAATTTGTTTGAACTGTTTCATGTATTCATAATAAGCTATAATTGGTCT
Source organism: Pharnaceum exiguum (assembly GCA_900322385.1). Lineage (NCBI taxonomy): Eukaryota > Viridiplantae > Streptophyta > Magnoliopsida > Caryophyllales > Molluginaceae > Pharnaceum > Pharnaceum exiguum. Next base: position 61,316 of record ONZK01003376.1, read on the forward strand.
TTTTATTCTACTCGTTTCCTTTGTACGGAGTAATACATATCTAGGTTAATTAACTTGCCTAACTTCTCAATGTAGTGGGATCATTTCTCAATATAGTGTAAATTTTTGACAATTTTCCATCACTGCCCTTTTCATTTGCAATCGTCTCATTTTCCTTTCTCAACTCTCTCCCCTCTTTCTCCCCCCAATCCCACCATCAACTGGATACGGTTTCTACCAAGAAAAATAAAATCGATACTTCAACCCACCCAAACATCCATTACGCATGATTGGAGTGCAAAACTATCAATTTGATTGGAGTACAACAACTAAAAGTAGTCGGTAGAGAAAAAGTTTGCCCAATGAAGGGAATAACGCCTAACGAAATGCTACAGCTTTTACACTTACAAAAACAGAGATAGGAGTTGCTGTCCCATAAGGCCATACACAACCACCCGGCCCACCACTCGCCGTCGACCCGCCTCCGCCGCTCCCCACCCCCTTAACAAGTTCGACAATCCCCCACCCGGCGCCCTTCACCACCTCCATACCCAGCCGCCATGCACAACACCAACTTCATACCCCCTTCCAAGATCTACCCAAAATGAAGTGTATTATAACTACTATTAAACCATTAAAAAAACAGAAACATATATGAGAGTACTACCTCATTGAGTTTTATATTCATCAATCTTCAATAACTATTTTTAACAATCTATGTTTTGTAATTTTAGTTGACGGTTTGTATAATCATAGTGTAAGTTTATACGAGTTAATGTTGCGAGTAGTGAAAGTGAGAGCTCTCCTCCTTTTTTTTTGCATAGGGGTAAGTTATGTAAATTTTGCAAAAATTTCCATTACGTTGAGAAATAGTCCCACTACGTTGAGTAACAATCTTAACTTGTTATTCTTATGAAAATGTGACATACACAAAAATTTATGTAAACTCATTTTATATATGGAAGAAAGTATGGTGACTCCCACAAATTGGAGCCATGTGAGCCACCATAACTTAGTAAGATCTGCACCATTAATTTTGCCATCTACGCATCTTAGCCATTGAAATGTAATATCATAAAATTAGTTTATATTATCCAAAAAATTGTTATTATTAGTTTATTATAACTAAAAAAATTCAAAAAAATAAATCAAAGTAATTACAGTTTTATAAAATTTATATTTAAAAATATTTTTTTCCTAATTTTTTTTTTTGAAAATTGCATATAAATTTTAAAATAGTCTAATTTTTTGTACAAAAACTATGAATAACATTTAGGTTTTTTTACAAAATTTAAAATCATCCAAAAAAAATTTTCTATTTTCTTGTTACTTCTACATCGTTTATTAAATTTATTAGTTTTAACGGACGAGATTGATTGATGTAGAAAATAAATGGTCCAGATTACTCTAGATATGATGGCTCCCATGGCTCCAATTTGTGGGAGTCATCATACTTTCTTCCTTTTATATATGGATTGGGTGTTAATCACAATTTAAAGATCTCCCGATGACTATTAGAACCTCATAAAATCACTTCTAAATGGTCGCATTTTCCTCATTCTCATCACGTATGATTGAAATTTTACAACACCATTAGTAAGTGAATCGCATAGTTGTGCCACGTGAGATGACCAATCGTATAGGACACCAAATCATAGACGGCAAAAACCACTAAACAAGATGAGCAGCAACCACGAGAGAGTTGTTCAAGTGGTAGAGAGCACACCTTCAACCCTTAAGGTTGACTTGCTCGATTCTTACCGGCCTCAGTGTCTGTCATTAAAACCAAAAAAAATACATGTACGAGAGAAGAGAGAGTTGCTCAACTTGGAGATAACACATTTTCAATCCAAAAAATAGAATCTTTGACCCCAAAAGAACTTTAAGTTTTAGTAACAACTATCAAGTCCGATCCTTATAGTTATTTCTGTACCAATGGTTCGTAATTTTTCTCTCGCTTAACCTGTACTTTTAAAATACAGCCGAAATTACGGTTTGTTAACCACGTTTTATTTCAATAACAGAACTAAAGTTGCCGCTTTAAAAAAAAAACACTAAGGTTGCCACTAATAATGACAACTCTATATAAAAAAACTGAATGATAAACGTCATTAAATTTTCCGATTCATATATAAAACGGATTAAAGTTACATAATCTAAATCCTATAACTCAAATCGTGATTGTGTAGAGTGTAGACTATAATAAAAATACTTAACAAAGATAATTCTCTATAAGTTCCAACTTCATCAGAAATTTGATTCAATCATATAAAAGAGAATTTGTTAGTGTTTTCTATGACATATAGAAAGTAATATAGAGGCTGGAAGTATTACCTCAAAACACTATAATTTAATTAGAATGATAAATAAATCATTACATATATATTGAAAATAAGGGCTTTTGTTTTTAAATTCATAATTATTATGGGATACAAATTATCAATATCATAAACTTTTTGTTGGAACATCTCAAACGGGTAAGAAACTAGTCGGTAGAATTGGTAGAGAGTACATATTTTTCGTAGATCTCGATGCTCCACAACCTTAGCCCCCCCTATAATGAAAAAAAAACTAACAAAAAATGATTCATGTCGACTTTCTTAAGGTCATACAACCGATTTTGATTCTCGTATGATGGATTCAACATCGATATTTTTATGTTATTCCATCCCCCGTTGATTCCGACGGCAATACTTAACAAGCTAAGACAACTTGATCAATCATAACTCTATAGAAGTATTCGACCCCTGTCTCACCAAAAAAAAAAGGGGTATTCAACCCACGTCAACTCTCTTGTTGAGCTCTTCAAATCAAACCTGAAAATTTAATTATTTCATGCCATGTTCTGTCAAACTATTGCGGTGAAATTGAGCCGAGACCTTAAGACAAACCTACTGATGTTGCCTTCTCTAAATCGCACGTTGGATGGAAACTTGCCAGCCTGGGTCATCGATCCGACGAGCTGCTTGCATGCATTGTTTAAGGATGTAGTAATGGGGATTGTTGCTGCTTGTTGCTCCTTTAGCATGTTCACAGCAAGGAGTGCTCTAGTATGAATTTCTTGAATCTTGACCTGCATATATATTATAGGTAGAGCTGTTTATGGGCGGGACGACTCATAAAACCTATTCAGCCGGCCCGGTTTTTTTAAGGGCTTGGACTTGATTTTTCAAAAATAGGTAAGTTTAGGCTCGGGTTAGCCTACCCATCAAGTGTCGCGGACGGGCATGGACAACCAATTAAATTAGATCTTCTACTTGAAATCGCTACTTTTAATTATCTTCTGGATTATTGAAAAAGAAATCCCTTTATTTGAATTACATACATTGTCTAACAACAATTAGTTTGAAAATGTAACAACAATTAAATATGGTTGAATAACGATGGTCATTAATAACTAAGGGTGTTCACACAAATTTTTGTGACTCATTATTCAAAACTAAGGGTGTGTTTTGGTCGGCTGGAATTATATGAACTGAAACTGAACTGAAAAAACTGAAAAAAATTGAATTGAACTGAAAAAAATTGAATAATCTTGAACTGAACTTGAAAAAACTGAAAACAGTTATATTTATAATTATAATTGAACTGAAAAAAACTAAAAGATGCTTAATTGAACTGAAAAAACTAAACTGAACTAAACTGAAGTGAAGAAAACTGAACTGTATTACTATCGACGAACAAAACACAGACTAATACAGCAAAGTTAAGGAAGACTTTTTTATTTTGTCTTTTTCCTAAAGTCAAAGTAATGAAATCGAACTGGATTCAATTATTTTTGGTTCCTAATAATTGGGGGAATGATGGACTAATTTTTGGCGGAATGTCCCATCAAATAAATAAATAAATATTGGCGGAATGATGGATAGAACATCGTGATTTAAAATTCGCTCCACTTCCCATCCATTATGCATGGCGCTAGTATCAAAATTCAACTTGATACTATAATAAGTACTACACCAACTAAGACCTTAACGATCGAGTATCGATCCGAAAGCAATTCCATGGCTATAAAAAGGGCCGTAAGCTTCAGCAAGAATGAATTAGTCCGCGAGGTTTAATTTGGTAGCTGCTGAATGTGGCTTTGGTTTTGCTCTTTGTTTGGTCTCTGGATATGCTGCACTGTGTAGTCTTGAGCTTACTGGTTGATGTTGCGTGGTTACGGATTTTGGGTTTCGCGTCTGTATAGCGTTATAGCGAATGGTCTTTGGAAAGAAAATGATTATGAATCGCTTGAAATGCGAATGGTAGCATTGGCCTTGAGGTTGTTAGTTTATTACCTTGGTGTGTGGATGAGGCATCGAATTAATGTTTATGGATCGGGTTAACAATAGATGTTTGTTGGACTATCAATATCCTTATTTTAGGGTGGGACTTGTAATGGGCCGGGCTATTATAATAATGGCGTGTACCTCCCACATTTCTAAAGTTAGGAGTAGTGAGTGAGAGCAATAGGCACATGTTATTTGGGTTGAGTTATTATAGCAGAAAAGTCCTCTTTTTATTTGGGTTAAAGCTATTTTAATAAGTGACCGTAGAGTTATACGAGTCGTTTGTTGAGTTGTAATTTGGGCCAGTGTTGTGTGGTGTGACGTATAATTATTTCGCTTATATAGTGTTATCAAACTGGAACATAGTGTTGAGTTAAACTGGAATTTCCAAATCAAGAATTTAAAGAGAAGAATAGAGAGGGTTCGAGCTAGGGCTTAAGATGTAATTTACCTTATTAGTAGCAAACTAGAACTCCTAGAGATGCTTGATGATGTACATGAGTCTTTAGAGAATATGCTCCTTGTGCAAAATTCTTCTTGATTGATTGTCAATTCTTGAATGTAATGATGTATGTAGGTGTACTTGTGTTGTATTTGTGATGAATATGGTGACGGAGGGATGAAATTGTACTATTGTAGTATGTGCTATGATAATTTTGAAGTTTACGCTTAAAGGTTGGTACAGCTCAAGTGGAAGTGTAACAGAGAAGTGGAAAGTATGAATAAAGGTTAATGTCGTTTCTCTAATTTTTCCACTGGAGCATATTACCATTTAAGGTGCTTTCTGCAGACTTCTTGGCAATTCAAATCCTGTATACTGTATATATATTTGTAAGTGTATGTGGTATACAGCTTTATGATTTCTTTGCAACATCTGCTGGATGATTAGAGCTAGATGCTTTTACCAGCAGAATCACAATGCACAAGCAGGTCCCGGAACATTATTTACATTTCCCCTTTTTGTTTTAGCACTTGCATGGAGTAGTAGTATAGGCACACTTGGCTGAGAAGTTTTTCAGTATATTCCTAGGTTGTAAAGGAATTAGAAGACCCTACTTGTTTCGTTGAAAATTTGATTATTGACCTGGAATTAAGATGTAGCTGCAATTGTGTTTTAAGGTCAGAGTTTGACCTGCAAAAAACCCAGATATTTTAGTTGAGCGAGATCAGATCATATCTTGGAATTGTCTATGTTAAAAGATTGCTTCTTACATTACAGATACTGACCTTTTTCTTCAATTTAATTAATTGAAGTCATGTTTAGAAACATGGAAACACATGTCTTTTGCTAATGTGTCTGTGTATGTCATTTGGTTGATAGCTTTTTATGACTATCTTTAGAAATGGTATTACTTTCTTGGGGTTGTAGATGTGCTGAAATGTTCAACTGTTGGATATCACAGAGAAATTTCAGAGGCTGGAGTGTTTAGTCATATACTCATATCTGGTTGGTTTACTTTAGAAGAAACCTTACTTTCTATTACTTTCTTTGTCACTGACTGAGACCCAGAGACTAGTCATATACTCATATCTGGTTGGTTTACTTTAGAAGAAACCTGCTCTGTACATAATTACTTCTTTTTCCCTCCCTTATGAAAATTCCTTTTACCAACTAAACACATATTACTCATATATCAGATACTTATGTAGCTACTGTACAACCAGAACATGTTAAGTAGATTACCATGTGCTGATATCTTTCTCATACCAGAAGCAGTAGATTCAAAGGTTATAACAGAAGTTTTATCACATGTAGCATTAATTATTCCTGGTTACAACAGACTTCCAGTCACTATCACTCTATTTTGGTGCATCAAGTCAAGAGGTGAAGATTTGATAGCATATGGTCCCAGTTCTGACTCTGAATCATTTGACTCAATTTTGAGTATTGAAGAATCAGGATCTTACTCACCAGATACAAATTTGGTGACTGAAGAGAAAGTTTTTTCCAAGAGAAGTTAATCCAGGTGCAGAAATATTCAACAGGTAATACTGCGGCCTTTGAAGATTCAGGGCATTGGAGATTAAATTGTGCCAATCAGCACAAATCTCCACCAAGGTTAAAATTCGGTGAACGTGGCTCCATCCTTAGAGCCGGTTCGGTTGATTTGGGTTCTAGCATGGAGAAGTCCATTGTGTTGTCTTTGCCACATCACATGATTGGTGAGAAAGGAGAAGGAGATCAGTTTGATGGCAAGTTGAAGAAGTTCAAATTCCAGTCTTCGTTGAATTCAGCTATGTTTGAACCCGAAGTGGTAGGCATGGAGTCTTTTTTGTTATGCTTTGTTCTGTCTTGATTAAGTCCATAATTCCAAACTTTTCCACTTTTATTTCCTAAAGATACAAACAAGGATGAGATGTTTAACTTCTCATGGTGAACTTGACTGATGAGGGTATACCTAGTTGATACTGACATCGGTCCATCTTTTTGGCGCAGGCAGGAAATTCTAGACTCCAAACACTAAGAGAAATATATGATAGACTTGAAAGAGCATTGACAGATGCAGACAACTTAAAACAATTGGCATTTCGAGAGTCCATTAACCGATGGAAGGCTGAAGAGGACGCAATGGATGCTACAAAAGAGGTATTCTTTTTCTCTTCACTAGACACATGGTTCATTTTTATAAAAAAATTCAGCATCATCACTCAGTGTACTGATTTAACAGCTCCCCTGTATTTCTTCTGTTGGATTTGTTTCCTTTTACCATATAACTGATACAACCTTGAGCTCAATGCATCATGAAGCAGATGGTGGTTACAACTAGAGAGGTGGGGTGACATATTGGTAGGGGGTTGTAGCTGTAGGCTTGCGTGGCAAATGCATTATGAATCTAGACAAAATAAGTCATGTGGAAGGGCTAGTGAAATAGATGGACTTATGACTACTGACTACGGATAGTTGGGCCGCAAACTTTCTCTGCAAATTGTTTTAATTGTGTTTCTTGCTAGAATCACCAAAATCTTCGGACTGTTGGTAGGTTGAAGCTGCAGAAGGTAGATATGCTAAGGAGATGGAACACAGAAAACAAGCAGAGGAAGCTTTACAAGAGCAGAAGCTACAACAGGGAACATTAAGGCTACAACAGGCAAAATTAAGGAATGAGCATGATAAATGCAGGACAGAACTTTCGAAGATCCAACAGCAGTGTTCTATTCTGGAAAGCCAGTCAGGAAATATTAGAGTCACAGTTGACGAGCTGGAACAAAAGATGATCTCAGCTGGTAAGCTTTTGATATCTTTCACACTACAAAGGAATCGGCTGCAGCTGGAGTATGATAATGCGATCCAAGAAGTTGAACGATTGTGGAGGCTCAAGGACCAGAGAGGACCATCTCCATCTGAGCCACAATTTCCTATGTTTTCCCTTCTGGAAATCAGTGATGCAACATGCGATTTTGACCCATCAAATTTGATTGAACATAGAGTGTATGGAAGCCTCTATAAAGGAATTTTACACCATATGAAAGTGGCTATCATGATGTTGCAAAATGATGGATCTCGGGGTCAATGGAGGTTCCAGCACAAGGTACATCTTGAATATGTTTCCCAGGGTTTATGAGACAAACAAAAATTGTCTGAAGAAGTTTGTACTTCACAACTATGATTAGGAGCTATCAGTCCCGCTTCAATAAATTTCCTTTCCATCAGGGATATCTTACTGACAAATCACATCTTAAAATCTGGTTAGTGTGTTACCGGCTTACAAATCACAACCAATTTGGACAACAGAAGTAGAAAACAACTAACATGTTCATTTTGGAGTTCTCTGAACTATGATTCATGGGGTCATTTTTGTTCATAAATTGTGATATGTATCTGTGCTGCAGGTTGAGATTTTGAGTAGGGTGAGGCATCCAAACATTGTTACACTAGTGGGGTCTTGTCCTGAAGATAGAGCAGTAGTGTATGAGTACCTTGAGAACAGTAGTTTGGAAGACCACCTCAGTGGCAGAGAACTCGTCCATTAAAATGGCAAACTAGAGTTCGAATTGCAACGGAGATTTGTTCAGCTCTAATGTTCCTTCACTCAAATAGGCCTCCTATATATCATGGAAACTTGCATCCCACCAAGGTCTTTCTTGATGCCAACTTCATCAGCAAAATTTGTGATGTGTGTGTCACCCATTTAGTTTCCCCATACCTTATTTACAGTAAAAGCAGCCAATTTTTCGACTGTGACTATACAGACCCTGAGTTTCTCGAGTCAGTAGTGCTTGGACCATATTCAGATGTGTATTCATTCGGAGTCATACTTTTACGCCTTTTGACTGGATTACCTGCTTCAGGGCTTCTAGAAGTCGTCCAGTCAGCATTGGAGGTCGATCAGTTTGAGACAGTTCTTGATTGTTCAGCTGGGCAGTGGCCTATTAGCAAGGCAAAATCATTAGCTCATTTGGCATTAAGGTGCTGTAACAAATACTGGCGGAGGCGACCTGACCTCACTTCAGAAGTGTGGAGTGTTCTCGAGTCATGGAGAGAATCTTGTAATGCTCAAGCATCAAGCTTGGAAAAGGAGAACTTTCAGCCTCCTTCCTATTTCCTGTGTCCCATTAATCAGGTATGTAAAGAGATCTCCC
>ONZK01003376.1:70646-90166 GCA_900322385.1 Pharnaceum exiguum
TGTAAATTAGTGGTTGAGTTAGTGAAGACAAACTTGGCTTAATCTACTTTCTTTTTCAATGTTTTCCCTCTCATTTCCCAGCTGATTAGCTTAATGCGTTTACAGGAAGTAATGAAGGATCCTTGCACAGCAGCCGATGGCTTCACCTATGAAGGAGATGCAATAAGGGGTTGGTTCGATGGTGGCCATACAACGTCACCCATGACAAACCTGAAACTTCCAAGCTGCAACTTGATCCCCAACCACACTCTTCAGAATGCTATTGAAGAATGGTTGCGGCAGACATGAATGCTCAAATGACTGTTAAATGACTTGAGAAGTTAAGAGTTTGCACACTTGTATAGGCTGTCAGGCTATATGTCCCTAGCTAACTCCCTACTACAGTACTACTTATGCAGCAGTTGTCCTTTTTTTCTTCCTTTCAGAATCCAGACATTGTTACAGTCATACAAACATCTACATATATACTGTCAGATTGTACATAATAATGCATACAAAATAGAAACTGTTAGCATAACATGCTTGATTATTGTGGCTAAAGTTTTCTGTGCCTCATTCTGGCATTCTTTTTCTTATATAAAGATCCCATTGTATTAGTTCTACTTATCGAGCATAAAGTCACTTTTAAATGGTCGCATTTAATTTGCTCATTCTGATCAAGTATGATTGAAAATTTTACAACACCAAATCAACAATAGTAAGTGAATCGCTATGGAGAAGAATCATAGACGGCAAAAACCTTTTTGTACAACCTTAAGTTTTTGTAATAATACTTGAACGATGCTCATTCGAACTCGGGCGTGTCCGATAGTACATTTATGCTTAAATACTACACGTATGATGATACCAAAAAAAAAAAACTACACGTATGACGTATGTAAGAAGAAAAAGTTGCTCAAGTTGGAAAGAGCACATTTTCAAAAAAGAATTTGAACCCAAAAAAAATTGTTTTTTAATAACAAGTCCTCCGAGTCATTTCCGTACCAATTGTCCGTAATTTTATTTTTCTCGCTCGACCCCTACTTTTAAAATATAATCGAAATCACAATTTGTTAGCGACGTTTTATTTCCTTAACAAAACTAAAGTTTTACCAATAATGACCGCTCTATAAAACTGAAAGATAGCGTCATTACTATTCCTGTTTCATATATAAAACGCATTCATATCATTTTTCAGATTATTTAATTACTAATTATTTTTTCCAAAATATAACTCTATTGGGGTCATTTTTTTCGATGGGTCATTAACAGCGAGTACATCTGTTCACATAATTTTTGGTACTCTCTTTCATAAAGTCTCCTTCACCGAAGTCAAAACACTTCCTCCTTTTGTCCCTCCCTTTGTCTTCTCACAGAACGTATATATAAAAGCCCAACACAAACACAAACACAACACAAACTGACATACAGAAAGAAAGATTTCCTGCAGAAACAAACTCAACTTTGTCTGCTCTCTGACTTCATTCCAGGGCACCAAACCATTGATCATTAGCACTGTACGTAAGTACGTTACACTTTCTCTTTAACCAAAACCCAACAAAAACAAAAACAAAAACAAAAACAAAAACGAAACAGAAAACAAGAAAATAAATTAAACCCACTTTATATTTTGCAGTAAATTTTGAGTTTACCCTTTTTATTTCTCTTTATTTGTTGTTAAATTCAAGTTTACATGCTAGTTTGATACCCATGAGTATAAAGTTTTCTTCTTTATTTGTTTGAGTTGAAATTGTGAGTTGTGACCCAAGTTCTTGGATTTATGATAGTTTATATTTTGTGCTGAATTTTGAGTGTCTGCCCATTTTCTTGTTAATTCAAGCGTTTTTCTGTTAGTTTAATACCCTTTTGTTATAAAGACTGCTTCTTTATTGATGTTCTTGGAATTATGATAATTTTGTTATGTGGGTATGATTATTATGAATTTATGATGATTATAATTTTGTTACATTTTGAGTTTATTGCTATTCATTTATTTGTTGTTGTTTCAAGTTTTTCTTTTGATATCCATTAGTTATAAAAGTTTGGTTCTTTATTTACTTTGATTTGACCATGTTCTTGGAATTTTGATAAATTTGTTATGTGGGAAGGACTATGATTATTATAATTTGATTTTTTTTGGGGGTTTGGATAGTTATTTTGGGTCCAATGTGCAATGTGGGTGGTTTTTGAGTTTCTTTGTGATCATTATATATTTTGCTATGTGGGTTTTTGTCACTGTTTTGGAATCACATTGTATGATGACCCTTTTTGTTGTTTTTGCTTAAAAAGGTTGTTTTGGGTCATATTTGCTATGTTGGTTTTGTGGGGTTTAGACTGTTTAGTGTTTTTGTTTTGTGATTATTATGTGTTTTGTTATGCCCGTTTCGTCTGTGAGTTAATTATGTGATCTTTTTTGTGAATTTTGTTTAGAAAGCTGTTTTGGGTCCAATGCTCTTTGTGGGTTTTCTTTTTGTATGTTTTTATCTGATCATTATGTGGGTTTTGACTCTGTGTTAATGATCTTTGTGATGGTGACCTTTTTTTGATGATTTTGTTTAGAAGTTTGTTTAGGGTCTTATTTGCTTTGTGGGATTTCTTGGTTTTGGTTTTTGTGTGATTGTCTGTAGCCTTCTTAGTTATGATAGCTATACATGAAGCATACTGCATTCAGATCTTGGTCAAGATTCAATTTACTAGTGTTGTTCTTTCTTACATTTTATCAACTATCTGCCTCTTAGCTGTAGCATTTTGTGACTATCTGTATGATGTTAATGTTGTATTGTTATGCAGTAGATTTTGATCTGCTTGCTGCTACAAATTAGCTCTTCAGGATAGATTCCATCTCCAAAATCATGGTCGGGAATCAGGCCAGGTCCGACGACCAAGACCTAATCAAATTCGTCAAGGAAGCTAACGAGGGAGAAAATCGTCTTTCTTCCAACAGGTCAAATGACAGTAGTTCAGCTGAGTCAAATGACAGTAGTTTAGCTGAGTGGGGTCGCACACTGTTTTCCAAAGGTACAAGGAAACTTTGTAATGAGTCAATATTTTCTTACAGAAAAATCAAGAAGCAAATGTTCTAGTATGCAGATGCTTTACTGTTATCGTGTGTTTGTTTTGACAGGTCCAAGGTTTCTTGGATTCATTTTTAACTGAATAGATAGTAGCGTCTGTGATCGTTTCTTATGTGTAGATGGGTGCTGCTGACCTTGATTAAGCTTTTTACTGCATTACAAAGATAAAGCAAGTGACTGTTCTATTCAAGTGACAAATATGTTTCCAAGGTGTTTTCTATTCTATTGTTACTCTATGTGTCACTGATTATATAATCTTTATGGTAGATATTCCGGAAAGAAACAGGGACAGAAGCCCCCAATTGCAGAAGTGTGAGACGTGTTCTCATGAATTCTGTTCAACCATCAACTACAGAAGACACTTGCGTTCCCATAGGAAGAACTTAAACCTTGATAAGGTATCTTTCTGTTACACGTCTAGTTTTACTATGTCATGTTTGGTTTTGATGTTAATGCCTTTCCTTTATACCTGTTGTCTATCTAGACAAAGTATGCATGCGTTGTTTGTTCAGACTAGATGTTTTGCTCTATTTCTAATGGCTGCTTGATCACCTTTTGTAGGATTCAAGGGAAAAAATTTGGGCTGAGTTAAAGGGTTTTTGGGACAAGGTACTTTGTGTTTACCTTTTGGGATGTGTCAGTATAGTCTTTGAAGCCTTGATAGCTTTATAATGTGGGATTCTCTGATGCAGCTTTCAGTGGATGAAGCGATGAAGGTTGTGTCATTGAAAGACATTTCTCTGGAGGTAGGAATTTAGGTCTTCCCTCTCCATTTTTGTGGGCTCGCTTTTTAGCCCATGCTTGTTCTTAACTGTACAATATCGTGTGATAACCTGGTCATTGATACATACACAACAACAACAACAATCGAGTGTAAATCCCCATTAAATGGGGGTACTCGGGTCATCCACAATTCAAAGAGACCCTTCTGCAGAATTGTTAAAAACTTGAAATAGTGAAGACGAATTATGTCCCTAAACTTTAATGGATGCTAACTTGATCTCAACTTGTTAGTAGGGTTGTTTAGATTATTATTGATGATTGGTTTTATGCTTATCAGGTATGCTACCTATGTTTGTGTTTCCTTTGTTTTATCTCAAGGTTATGTGCATATTCATTTTCAGGATTACCATGTTGCCACCTGAATTATTAATGTCTTTCCTTCCCCTTTCATTCACTTGGTTAGGGACTCTCTGGTCCGATGATTGTTAAGTCACTAGCCTCGCTTTGTCGTAGACCTTATTTGGTTCCTCTACTTCAGGACTACCAAATGGCTGGTTATAAACTCTTGGTAAGACTACTATCTTGTAGTTCTTATTATTGCATCCCCCTCCCCCCACCCCCGACTTGAGATTTTATTTGACAGTATAATGGGGTATTGACACTGGCAGGACCTTGTCCAAGCTAAACCTTCTAGTTTCCCAGTATCATCAGAGGAATTGTTTTCTATCTTGGATGAAGCAAGTGAGTTTACCTTTCTGCGTGCTGGCTCAGCAGAGTCATTGCAGAAGTATGTTATTGACGGGGATGCTCTGAAAATTGGGCTTGAGGCAAGAAACCTTATTGCTAGTACCAGTTTCCTTGTTGAGCTGCAGCTGGTACTTGATTGCTCCTCTGTTTACGTCTCTTACATCTTTATTTCCAGAATTTGTGTTTTTTTCCCTTGCCCCTTTTTTGTTTTGGCACGTTATGATATTTTCTCTGTATGAGCAGGTCAAAGCATGTCTTGCTGGCAAGAAGGCTGATGTCCAGAAGGTGTATGAGTTGCTAATAGAAGAAGAGGAGGCTAAACAGAAGAAGTATGTTGGCTCTAAGTAGCTTTTGTGACTCGAGAGTGACATTCTATAGTTTGCATTAGATAAGGTTTTTTAGTTGAGTCTTCAACTATTACTTGTATTGTGATGACAGCTTTATTGGTTCTGTGAAACAATGCTCTGCCTTTGAGTATTGACTCGGCATTAATTTATTGATTGCTGCTTCATTCTTCGACTTACTATGTAATCTTTACATTAGGGGATTTAGTTTTTTGGAAGGTTTAGATATCATCCCCTCAAAATAATACAATAGCTTTTGCTGTTTTCAAATGCCTTGTTCAAGTGCCTGTGTCTTTAACTTGCTTCTTAATGGTTATGTATCTTTTTATCTGAATTCAATGGACGATGGATAGTGGCACGAGTTCTGTTATGGTGATGCACACTCCGTACGCATGTGCAATTGTCGAGAAATCAGTGAATACAGTCTCAAAGGAATTTCGGCACCATTGTAGGATTGATCTCACGCTCTTAGACTTGATTTTAATCATTGTGGTCAGCAGCTTATATCTTCTTGTACTACACTGTAGAAGACTGAAGAAACTCCGGCAGAAAGAAAGGGCAAGGGAAAAAAGGATGGAAACAATCAGTCCTCCAGGCGATGAGTCCCCTTCAGCACCTACCTCAAGCCGAGATGATGAACCTGCCTGTAATCCAGAATCTTCTACAGAGATAACTGACGCATCATCTAAACGTCAGGAGCCCTTTGATATTGTGAATGAGAAAGGAGACAAGTGTGAGGACTACCATAGTGGGCATCCTGATGTGGAAGATGTTAGTTGTGAAGCTGGTGTACCTGATTGTAATCCAGATTGGGCAGAGATAACTGACAACGACCCACCATCTCATGAACCTGCTCAAGTTGTGGATGATGAAGTAGATTTATGTAAAGACCACGTGAGAGGGTGTCCTGAGTTGGAAGATGGTCGTGTAGCTGCTGAGCCTGACTGTTATTCAGATTCGGCAAAGATAACTGACAAATCCATTCCATCTCAGCTGCCTGTTGAGCTGGACTGTAATTTGAAATTAGCAGAGGTAACTGAAGTCTCCACTGTAACTCAGGAGCCTGCTCGAATTGTGGACGAGGAAAGAGGTTTGAGTAAAGATCTTGTAAGTGGGTGTCCTAATGTGGAGGATGGTTGTCGTGTGCATTTAGTCCCCGTCTGCTCTATTCCTTTGACCACGAAAAGTGATGGTCACCAACGACGAAGTGATATTCAAGGTGAAGCTTCCGAGGTCTGTGCTTTAAACCCTTCCAGTACTCCTGATCAAAGTGATCTTGCAGATCATTCAACTGTCAAGCAGTTGCCACCTTTGGGTCGGCATGACAGTGGCAGTCAGCTCCTTGGTCAAAACAGTCCTGATGCTTCCAGAGTTGATTTGGACGATGAAGTCCAGCAGACATCTCTAGCTGGAAATGATCCCCCAGGCAGAGGCCCCGGAGAAACTACCAACACACCTGTCGATATACTTGCAGGGGGCGCGCCTATTGAGAGTGCCTGGCAGTTTCTCAGACAGAGTATGTGCCCTTACCCATATGCTTCCTCTCTCTTTTAAGGAAAAATCTCCAGTTGACTGAAACATGTTGATATAACTCCAGGAAAAATCGAAGAAATCCAGCAGACACCTGTACCTGCAAATGATCCAAACGCCCACGAAGTAATTCCCAACTCCGCTGTAGATGTACTTGAAGAGGGCACTGGCATTGAGCGTTTGCGGAGGTTTCTCAGGCAGAGTATGTCCCCTTACCCTTGTGCTTCCTCTCTTGTGAAGGATATATCTCCAATTGACTGAAACATGTTGTCAGAACTGGTCGTGTCTTTTGTTATGCTGTCTCGTCTAATCTGTTCTACATACAAGGCGAAAAGCGTCAAATTTTATACTTCAGTTATCATAGCAAGCACATGTATCTATCCAGCTAAAAAAGAATAGAAGAAGCTCTCTGATGCTTTTGCCACTAAAACTATGTTGTAGGAGGGAAGGCGGTTGCAGAAGCCTATGTTGCTGGTGATCCCGATGTTAAGCTTTACAACCCCCCAAGGTTCTTTAATGGCAGATAGCTAGCCTGAGAAGGGAAGCAAGGTGAAATACGTCCCAAAACACAGTAGTGTATAGCAAGTGTGCAGTCTTACACAACAACAACCATAGTTATTCTTTCAGCAGAGGTTCTATTTTTAGCAGTGTTCTTCTGTCCAGCACAAAAATTTGGGGAAGTGATTTGTAGACTGTAAATAAATGTCTCATTTCTTCAATGGGTTTTTGATTGTAGTCACAAGTCACCAGAAAGGTTGAAAGCTTTTCCAGGTTATGAGGTTGTTAGTCCTCCAGGCAAATTTTGCTCCAAGTATATTACTCGTACAGATAGATATATACGATGTAAATGTGTAAAGCTTGCGAAATTAGTTGTACATTGACATTTATATGCAAGCAAATCTGCAAATACTCGATAAGTCGATAGTACCAAATGATTACACTGCTATGAGTGCTATCAGTGCTATGTACATGTCCACTATAAGCGATGATGAAAAAGTTATTACTGTATATAGTTTCAGTTTCAGAGTTAACTATTTCTCATTTCCTCTTGTATTTAATTTGTATGTTATAATGTTTTGTCTTTCATTTCACATTTCGAATTTCGATTTGTTTTTTAATTTTTTTTATGGTTGAATATGCAACTAAGTTACACATGTTAGACATTTTTTTTTTAAGGCAAGGAAGGAATAAAACTAGGAATCCCCATCTCGGGGAATTTCCTAATTTTAAGTACCATCTGCCGTGACTCGTGAGTATACGGAGGATACGGAAGATCTGATAAAAGCCCATAAGGGACAAGGGTAAGGACCTGGAAATCCGAGTACCCACCAAAGCGACACTAGCACACTACCCTTCTAAGGGTCTTAAACTATTAACTAATAAACTAAAAGAAAAAGAAATAAACATTTCAACTACTACTCGTACAATATTCCTATACTTGCTCCCCAAGGAGACTTATGTAGAGTGTCAAAAAATTGAAAGACTATGTTAAAAAACAAACCTTTTTAATAATTTTTTTTTTTTTCCTATTTTACAAGATTTCAATACTTTTTTGTTTGTCATTACAATCCCATTTTTGCCTTTCCAAAATGTAAACAAATTAGTATTTTTTTGATTTTTATTTAGAAAGCAAAGTCTCTGCTCATTCTTCACTTGCACCGCCTTAACATTTCACCAATAAACAAACAAACAAAAAACAAAACCCAACTGATACACACACAAACACACAACAAATTCTTACAGTACAGAACCTAAGCTCCGATCATTAGAACACGCAACTACAGGCTACGGCCACTCTCTCTCCTGCTCCTCGCAATTCTCTCAACTCACCACCCCAACTAGGTACGTACGTACAAAAAAAATGAATATATAGAAAAAGTAAAAGATACCCACTTTATATTTTGCTCTCAATTTTGAATTTACCCTTTTTTTTTTTTGCTCTTCATTTTTTGTTAAACTCTATAGCTTACTTGATACTAGTTGATACCCATTAGTCATAAGTACTCATAAAGTTTGCTTCTTTACTTAATTTTTACCCAAGTTAGTTGTTGAAATTATGCTTTTTATTTTTTGGGATTTTGGAGGTTGTTTTTGGTCCAATGTGCTAAGTGGGGTTTGTGGGATTTTGTGTGATTATGATATGTTTTGCTTGTGGGGTTTTTGTTGAAGTTAATTATTATTATTATCTTTTGGTTGATCTTCTTTTAGAAGATTGTTTTATGTCACATGTGCTTTGTGGGTTTCCTTGGTTGTGTGTTGTTATTATTATATTTGTTGTTATGGGTGGAATATTTTAGTGTTTTAATCATAATCTTGATGACCCTTTTGGCTAATGTTTTTTTTTTTTTATATAAAATTTCAGGTGTTTTTTTTGTGGGTTTATTAGTTTGAAATTATAATCACGGTGTTGATGTACCTTTATGGTGGATTTTAGCTTAGCACAAAAAATTGTGTAAACCCGTTTCATATATGAGACTGGGTACTAATGAACCATCGACTACACAATAATGATCCTTCGGCTACACAATATGATCCCTCTTATTCAGTCTCATGTATGAAACGGGTTCACACAAATTTTTCTATTTGTTTAGAGGGTTGTTTGTCAATCTAGTTTTGATGACTCTTCACTTTTCTTGTATTTGGACATCGCAAAAACTTGTGAGAACCCTGTTTCATATATAAGACTGGGTTATTAATGACGAAAAGGTATTAACCACCCATCGGTGGTCATTAGTGACCTCCCGATAGTCATTAGTGACCCCGTCTCATATTTGAAACTGGCTCACACAATTTTTTTTTTCTGTTCGGACATGGCTTTGCGTTCGACACTTCAATTTTTACTAAAAACTTCCTAAAATGAACGAGTCGGACACTTGGGTACGTACATATGTTGGTAACTTAGGTTTT
The DNA here is from genome assembly GCA_900322385.1 of Pharnaceum exiguum. NCBI lineage: Eukaryota > Viridiplantae > Streptophyta > Magnoliopsida > Caryophyllales > Molluginaceae > Pharnaceum > Pharnaceum exiguum. Next base: position 79,951 of record ONZK01003376.1, read on the forward strand.
GTCTAGGTGTTTGTAAGGGTTATTGTTTCGGTGTTGTTTGATTTCTCTTGTCTTTGGTTTTTGTTATATGACTAAGACTATGATGTAATTTGTTCAACAAATGTATCTCATTCTAGTGTTTATGTGCTATCTGGGATGTTAAGTGGCTGTCATGTACAATAATATTATGATTTTTTTTTCCAATTGTTTGTGTTATTGAGATATGCATTCATGGAAGCTCATGGCATCTTTTGTAGTCTGTGAACGTGGCTCAGGATACTTGTGGTTTTAATTTTCTCTTGCGGTGTTGCTTTGAACATTGTAGTTTTATGTTGAATCGAGAATGGAGGGATTGTCATAGGCTTTAATATGCTGGTTTATGTGTCTACATAAGAGGATTAAGTCTTTATGTTTGAAGCTCTCTAAGGTGAATATTGTATTTTTGTTCATTAGTATTTAGGATTTACAGATGCTCTTTGTTATTATTATTTTAATTATCTGCCTCTACGCTGTAGCATTTTCGGAATTCTGTATGAGGTTAATATTGTATTTTCATGATCTAGATTTTGGTCTGCCTGCTTCTTCACATTAGCTCTTGAGGATAGGAACCAGCTCCAGTAATCATGGTCAGGAAGCAGGCAAGGTCAGATGATCAGGAACCCCCAGTAATCTTTTTGGCCTTCAATGCTATTGTGGGTGAGAATCGTCTAACTTTCAGTAGGTCAAAAGACAGTTCAGCTCAGTGGAACCATTTACTTTATTCTATGAATAGCTAGGTATCAGCAGATTTTGTAACATGTCAATTGTTTTATAGAAAACCCAAGATGCAATTGTTACAGTATGTAGACACTTTATTATTATCATGTGTTTGTTGTGACAGGTCCAAGGTTCTTTTGACATTTTTAACTGAAGATAGTAGCCACTGTGATTGTTTTTTATGTCTAAGATGGGTGCTGTAGACTTTATTAAGCTTTCTGTTACACTAGAAATAAAAGCAAGTGGCTGTGTTCTCTTCAAGTGACAAAAATGTTTCCAATGTGTTATCTCTTCTTTGTGTCACTCAGTGTACGTATAATGGTACCAATAGGGTTCAGAGGGTTCAGTAGGGTATAGAATATGCTTTGACTGGCATGGAAGTTCTTAGCTCCTTGCAATTTCTTTATAGCAGATTTACGGGAAAGGTCTTCGCTCAAAATGCAAAAGTGCGAGAAGTGTCCTCATATATATTATTCAACCATCAACTGCAGAAGACACTTTTGTTTACATAGGAGGAACTTAAACCTTGAGAAGGTATCTGTCTGTTACATGACTTGTTTTGCTATGTCATGGTTGGTTTTGATATTAATACCTTTCCTTTATACCTGCTTTCTATTTAGACAAAGTATGCATGCGTTGTTTGTTCAGACTAGATGTTTTGCTCTATTTCTGATGGCTGCTTGATTCGCCTTTTGTAGGATTCCAGGGAAAAAATTTGGGCCGAGTTAAAGGCTTTCTGGGGCAAGGTACTTTCTGTTTACCTTTTTGGGATGTGTCAGTATAGTGTTTGAAGCTTTGATAGCTTTATAATGATGCAGCTTTCAGTGGATGAAGCGAAGAAGGTTGTGTCATTGAAAGACATTTCTCTGGAGGTAAGAATTTAGGTCTTCCCTCTCCATTTTTGTGTGCTCGCTTTTTAGCCCATGCTTGTTTTTAACTATACAATATAGTGTGATAATGTGGTGGTCATTGATACACCGTCATCCACAATTCAAAGAGGCCCTTCTGCGGAATTGTTGAAAACTTGAAATAGTGAGGACGGCGTATGTCCCTGGAACAATAAAGGATGCTAACTTGATCTCAACTTGTTAGTAGAGTTGTTTAGATTATTATTGATGATTTGTGTTATGCTTAGCTGATCTGGTACCTATGTTTATGTTTCCCTTGGTTTATCTCAAGGTTTAGTACATATTCATTTCCAGGATTACCATGTTGCCACCTGAATTATTAATGCCTTTCCTCCCCCCTTCATTCTCTTGGTTAGGGACTCTCTGGTTCGACGATTGTTAAGGCGCTACTAAACTTGCTTTCTCGTCCACCTGGTTTGGCTCCTCCACCTCAAGACTACGAAGGAGCTGGTTTTAAACTCTTAGTAAGACTCCTATCATGTGGTTGCTTATAAATGCATTTTTTAGCGTGATCTTTCCCGATTTGAATTTTTATTCAAATTTGATGGTATTGTTGGATATTGACATTGGCAGGAAATTGTCCTAGCGAAATCTTCCAGTTTCCCAATATCATCGGAGGAATTGTTTTCTATCTTGGATGAAGCAAGTGAGTATACCTTCCTGCGTGCCGGGACTGCAGAGTCATTGCTGAAGTATGTTATTGATGGGAATACTCAGAAGGTCGCTCTTTATCCCACGAATTTGATTGCTTGTACCAGTTTACTTGTTGAGCTGAAACTGGTACGTATTGTCCCTGTTTACTTTTTTAAAATCTTTATTTCTGGAATGTGTTTTTTATCCTTTGGCTGTTTCTTTCTGGCACGATATGGGATTTTCTCTGGATGAGCAGGTCAAAGCATGTCTTGATCGCAAGGAATCGGACTCCTTGAAGATGCGTAATATGCTAATTGAGGAAGAAGAAGCTAAACAGAAAAAGTATGTTTGATATAAGTAATTTTAGTAAATGGAGACTTAACTTTTATTATTTGCATTGATAATTTATTTAGTTTGATTCTTGTAGTGGTATTTGTGTTGTGGTGCCAACTTTATCGGTATTGTGGAATCATGCTACCTTTTAGTATTGACTCAGCGATAACTTTTTCCGAACGCTTCTTCTTTCTTCGACTTACAATACAATCTTACATTTTGCTCTTCCTTCTTGCGTGGAAGGTGATTTAGTTTTTTTGCATGGGTGAGAGCTCATCTCTTTAATATACACAATGTCTTTCGCCGTTTACAAATGCCTTGTTCTATTGTCTGTGTCCTTAACTAGCCTTTTAATGGTCTATTTACCTGAATTCAATGGGCAGTTCTACGGTTCTTTATGGAGAGGGCACTCTGTGAGCATGTGTGAATGTCGAGAAATCAGTGTATACAGTCTCAAAAGGCAGTTTGGCACCATTGTAGGATTGATCTCACGCTCTTAGACTTGATTGTATCTATTTTGGTCAGCAGCTTACACATTTTTGTACTGCACTGTAGACGAGCTGCTCGTTCAGAGAAGAATAGACTGAAGAAACTCAGGCAGAAAGAACAAAGGGCAACGGAACAAGCGAGGATGGAAATAGTGTATCCTCCATGCAATGACACCCCTTCAGCACCTACCTCAAGCATCGTTGATGAACCTGCCTGTTGTCTAGAATCAACAGAGGTAACTGACTCATCTTCTCCATCTCAAGAGCCTTTTGATGTTGTGAATGGGAAAGGAGACACGTGTGAGGACTACATGAGTGGGAATCCTGACGTGGAAGATGTGAGTTGTGAACCTGGAGAGCTTGACTGTAATCTGGAATCGGCAGAGTTAACTGAGAACTCTCCACCTTCACAGGAGCCTGCTCAAGTTGTGGATGAGGAAGTAGATGTATCTAAAGAGCATGTGCGGGGGTATTCTGAGTCGGAGGATGGTCGTGTAGCTTCTGAGCCTGACTGTAATGCAGATTTGGAAGAGGTAACTGACAAATCCACTCCATCTCAGGAGCCTGATGAGCTGGACTTTAATATGGAATCATCAGAGATAACTGGCATCTCCACTCCATCTCAGGAGACTGCTCAAATTGTGGATGAGAAAAGGATTTTGAGTGAAGACCATGTAACTAGATGTCCTAATGTGATGGAGGATGGTAGCCGTGTGTATGTAGTTCTCGTGGGTTCTTTTCCTGTGATCATGAAAGTAGATCAGCAACGAAGTGATATTCGTGGTGGAGCTTCAGAGGTGTGTGCTTTAAACCCTACTATTTCTGGTCAAAGTGGTCTTGCAGATCCCTCAACTGTCCAGCAGTTTCCACATGTGAGTCGGCATGACAGTGGCAGTCAGCTTCGTGGTCAAAACAGTCCTAATCCTCCCAGAGTTGGTTTGAATGATGAAGTCCTGCAGACATCTCTAGCCAGAAATGATCCCAAAGGCCACAAAGGAATTCCCGACTCACCTGTAGATATACTTAAAGGGGGGGCGGCCATTGAGCGTGCCTGGCAGTTTCTCAGACAAAGTATGTCCCTTTACCCATATGCTTTCTCTCTGTTATTGGATTTATCTCCAGTTACGTTGACCCGACATGTTGGGAGAATTGGTTGTTTCTTTTGTGATACTGGCTCGTCTGAACTGTAATATGTATAAGGGAAAAGTGTGAGATTTCAAATTTTAGTTTGACCATAGCAAGCACCCCATGTATCTCAGATAAAAAATAGCCTTCTGATGCCTTGCCAAATGTTTTCCGATGTAGGAGCAAAGGAGATGAAGGAAGCCTTACATGCAGGTGATCCTGATGTTAAACTTTACAGGCCAGAAGGTTCTCCATTTGGCAGACAGCTCAGTGTGCCGAACCAAGTCTTTGTGGCCACACAGTCAATGGTCAGACCTAGCAAGTGTGCAGTTTTACACAACAACAATAGTTACTCTTTCAGATGATGTTTCCATATTGAGCAGTGCTCTTCTGTCCAGGAAATTTTGGGGAAGTGGTTTCTAGGCAGATAATGTCCCTTTTCATTAATGGGTTCCTGGTTTGATCACCAGGTGGTTGGAAATTTTGCCACATGATGAGCTTGGTTAGTCATTGTAGATACCGATTTTCGGCCAATAGTTCTTGTTAGTTGTCCAGGCATAGTTTGCAGAAGTATTGAGTAGTCTGTCATGTAGATATGCTGTAAATGAGGCAAGCGTAGGAAAGTTGTACATTCACTTAACATTATGCAAGCAGCCTGACTCTGGTCAAGTTAGCACTCTCGATAGACAAAATTACGCTGCTGTGTGAATGTTACTGATCTATGATTATACCTACAGAATATATATTGGCAATGGTGGTTTGATGTTTTCGAGTGTACTAGTTTGACAGCGGGGTGTTTGTTTTTTGAAGTTTTCATTGACATGCCATCAGGTCACGTAATTTTATGAGCAACTATACGTGATTGCAAGGGAAGAGTTGAAGCATTCAAGCCAACTCTTACACGAACTTTACGAATATAATCTTTCAGAAGTTAGGTTCTATTTTTCTTGTTATATGAAAGCATTACTGGGTCATCCACTCAAGCCAATGTACTTGGGTAGGATTACTATCAGTCTATCACTTGTTTTTTTTTTTGGATGTAATTTAAGTTAGTTACTAGCAGGTTTTAGAAGAATTTGGGTGTAAATATCCCCGCTTCAATAAGAACTTTCTTACTCCATTCTTGCCTCATCTCCCATGATCGGTCAAGTTTTTCAAAATCATTTGTACTCCTACCAACCACTACATCCACCACAATCTTCACCTCCATGATCGGTCAAGTTTTCAAAACCATTTGCATTGCCACCACTCCCACCAACCATTACATCCACCGCAATCTCCACCTTGGGATATAGGTGCGGCAAATACTCCAACTCATCTAACTATTATTTCTTATATACTTTCAAAATCAATAGTAGTGTTATATTCATTCAAAAGTTTACTATATTTCAATAATAAAATTAAACGGAGCAACAGAGTAAAGACAGTGCTTAATTGATAATTGTCCTGGCGAATTCATCCTCATCCCAATCCCAATCCCAACCTCAACTAAAGCAATGACATGGTAGTATCCACTCTTTCCTCAAATCTTCGGTGGGCTTGACAAATCCAAAACCCCTCCGAATAAAAAACACGGCCCAACCCAATTAGCCCAAAACTTATATATACTATAGAAACCCCATTACAAGTAAGTCCAGTACAGTAATAAGTAAGTCAGCAAGTAAGTCAGTTGTTCGTTCCTCCTCATCGTCTTAAGGAGTCATCAGACAGAAGACACACACATACTCAGATTGACTCCACTCTCTCTCCTCTCCTTCCCTTTTCTCACTACTATAAATATAAGTTCTATCTCTCTCTCTCTCATCACCATTTCCCAACCACTCGCTTCTCTCTCTAAACTCCCCTCTCTCAGTCTCAGCCTAGGTACTTTATCCTCTTTTGCTCCACTTTTCAATTGATACTAGTAATAACTGCCTGTTCTTTCTATTTGCTTACACATTATTATTTATGCCATTTATATCCAGCCTTATTATTTTTCTTTTCTGATTTTGCCAATTTAGTTCATTTCATTGCTCTTTAGTGACCTTTTCAATAAGAAAAAATAATCATAAGAAAAAAAAGAAGAAATTATACATGTGACACATTGAATTAATTATTTGGAAATTCGTATTTATTGGAGGAACTTAGTATAACAAACTCGTTGATGTATTTAGCCCCTTGTAACGTTATGTCCGAATTTTATGTCTCGCGTTTATTTATGCTTAGTTTCCAGTTGAGTCGAGGAGCTTTCGGTGTGCTTTTAGTGACTTTTCGGTTTAGTTCAGCTTTTTTCGGTTTCCTTTAGTTTTTGGTTATGTTAAGTTTTTATTTTTTTAGTTCATTTTAGGTTGTAAAGAATGGAGAATAAGGCTATGTTGTGGTTTTGGTGGTCAATTAGTGGTGGTTGTTGTTGTTAGGTAGTCCCAAATCTATATGGGTTTAACTAGCTAGGAGCCGCGGACCAAGTGGGATTTGCTTAGTCGCGCACACATAACCCCAATTTAGGAGGAGATGTTGCTAGATTTTGTGGGCTAGAGTATATATCATGCCTACACACCTGTATTGGGGCTCGGGACTGGCAAAGAATATTGTGAAGAAAGTTTGTATAACGCTCATAGGCAGATTTACGATTGATCAATTGTCACAATAATTAACTTGCTTTACCAAAGCTTGTGATGAAAAATGCTTCTTGGGTGTCAAAGTGCTCTGCTGATTGCTTTTCCACATTCATCCAGTGGTCGAATCTTTGGTTCGAAATAGTTTTCTTTACTTATGATAACTTTAGCTAATGAATTTAGACTGTGTTTTGTCCGTCAATAGTGTTAAAGTTCAGTTTTTTCTAGTTCAGTTCAGTTTTTTTAGTTCCTTTTAGTTATAATTTTAAGTTTTTTTTAGTTCATTTTAGTATTTTAGCTGCCTTTCAGTTATTTTCGGTTCAATTTTTTCAGTTCAGATATTTTCAGCCGACCAAAACACACCCTTAGTAGTCATAAAAGAAAGAAAAAAAAAAGAAAGAAAGACAGTGACAGAAGAGACTTACTAGATGTTTTCCCAAAAATAACCTGGATGTCTGTTGAGATCAAGATATTACGTATGTTTGCCTTGTCATTTTTAGTTTTAGCAACTGACTCCTTGAATCTGATTTGTTACTTGTTACGTTTTCAGGAATCCTGTATCGAGGATCATGGTCAAATCCTTTCGTCCTTCTAGGTGCAATTGCGTGATAAGTGACGGTTGTTTTTGTGAAGATTCCAGAGACCTCCATGGTCGATATCCCAACTTGTGAATAATCCTGCTGTTGTAACTTATAATAATAAAGGATACAGTGTGACGTGATATAAATAAATCTGTATTCAATTTTGGCAGTGCCTTTTTTCCACCATTTTTTTTACCCCCTACGAGAAATAAGACCACACTTACTATCAAACTACACTTAGATATACTTTATAGTTATACCAGATACAGAAAGCGCAATGTCTGTGGTCAAACCAGAGGTATGTATAAGCTAACCTTTTTGCTTCCTTCAACTGATTGCTCAAATATATGTTGGATGCTCTCTTTCTTGAAGGTTTTTACCGTCTGTCATAGATACAAACTGTGAATATTTATTTATTTAAAATAAAACATATGTGCAAGCTCGGAGTAGGATATGTTCATAAAGCAAGTGTGCTTTAAGGAGGGAAAAGTGAACTATAGTACTCGAAAATTTTAGCTTATGAATAGAGGTTAGATGTTGGACATCATGGGCAGGAGTCATGTGGGTATGTATGAGTCCAAGTTGTGTCATCTCATAATGCAGACATGTTATTGACGAGTTGTTCGATTATGGCATGTTGTCGAAAGTCGAAATCTTTCATTTTAATGTATTAATGTGGAATGAGGTTGGTCTCATCTCTGAATGGTCACTTGATAAAGTTTTCACACCACCATTACTAATCTATCGTACTGTCGATGGTTGGATAAAATGATTAATTTGATTCTTTGTTGGCTGATGTGGTTTGAGGGGTGCAATTTGACAAGCTATCAGGTCACCCAGATTTAGCAAAGTTAGTCTGGTTTATTTGGTGTTGGAATTATATTTGGGGTCTTTTTTGATGTGTACTCATAATGTTTTCTAATACTTCTGTGTAGCAAAGGAGGTTTGCTATTATCTGAGCTGTCTGCAAAATGCAACGTTTTGTTTCATTCTTGTTTTGTGCTGATCTGTCGTTTCAAAATTCCAGATGAAGTCTTATGTTTGGCTGGAAACAGCTGATGGCGCCATCCAGCAAGTAGAAGAAGAGGTTGCAATGCTTTGTCCAATAATATGTAGAGATATACTTCAAAAAAGCATGGGATCATCTAAAACAAATCCCATTGTCCTCCCTGAACGTGTAAATCCTGTCACACTCGGTCTAGTCCTGGATTATTGTCGATTTCACCAAGTACCTGGTCACTCTATTAAGGTTTGTACTTCCAGTATTGTATTGTGATCCTTTAGCAGAGTGGACAGTTCCATACTGTTTGTGGCTTTGTAGTTTTAATTTACTCAATTCTGGTGTTGATGATAGTGTATAAGCTCCTTACGAGAACGATATAAGTAAAAGCATTTGTGTATCGGTTATCTGTCGTTGCTTTCTGTCCTGTTTATGTCTGCTGTTCACTGTGTACATGCTTGTATTTCTTCCAACCATTTCTATTCATGAAGACTTCTAGATCTTTTTTCCCCAGTAATACCAATTGATTTTGGCTGTTTCTTTTCAGGAGCGGAAAGCGTTTGATGATAAGTTCATCCGATTAGATACCAAAAGATTATGCGAGCTAACCTCTGCTGCTGATAGCCTTCAGGTAAAACCTTTAGTTGACCTCACAAGCCGCACACTTGCAAGAATAATTGAGGGAAAGACTCCGGAGGAGATACGTGAGATCTTTAATCTGCCTGATGATCTGACAGAGGTTAATCTTTGTTGCTGGTGACTCTTTAGTATGGATGCAGTATATGGCACTCTCTCTTACTTACATGAAGTCGATTATTTCAGGAAGAGAAGTTGGAGCCATTAAAAAATGTAACCGATGACCCTCGCATTCGATTACTAAATCGATTATATGCTAGAAAGAGGAAAGAGTTAAAAGACAGACAACAACAGAAGGTGCTTGATTTTTCCCTGTCAATTGCATATCAGTGTTTTTAGGGCTGGCTGAGCTGCTTTAAGTTGTGCTGTAGTTGTACCTTTAAGTCTCTGCATTGACATTGTGGTAACGCGAATGTGTGACCAAATAAGTTAGTTGTGATTGTCTTTGGTAGTTGTGAGGATATGTTGGTATTGTAACTTTTCAGTTTTGGTGGGTGTCACTATGATCGTGTTTCAATAAATCGGTGTTGAGTTTGAATAACATGCTTAAGGCTCAGATGATGAAGGTGTGCTAAGGATCTCTCCTCAGTTGCCCCAAAACTATTCCTTAAATGAAAAAAAGCATAATTTGGCTGGACATTGGGGGTCTGAGTAATAGGCTTATGTCCAGAAGAGAGTGATTCCAACTTACTTGCTGTGTTGACAGCATCAGCCGCCTGGATGGTTTGCTTATTTTATGTCAACGTGGCTTCTCATTAGTGATTTCTTTGTCCAGATTTCTATAAATCTGAATACTGGACACTTGTTGTCTATGAGAACTCTGGGATTGTTTTGCCTCATTTTTGGATGGTTTACATTGTATTTGAAACATCATAAATTTTTGCCTCTATGATATATTGATATATCAAGTCATGCCACAATATCTGTAGCATGATAGCTGTTATGTTGGATATAATCACTTATTTAATGATACATTGTATGTCAAACCTTGTAAATCACATATCTTGGTGTGCTGCATGTTTGTACACTGACACCCTTTTGTGACCTTGTTACCAGGACAATGAACTTGAAGAAGATCAAGTGGATAAGCGCTCTGTTGATGATCTCCTATCATTCATAAACAGCGGAGGTATCATTTTACCTTTTTTTATATTGTTCTTTATGGTGCCGGGGGGGGGGGGGG
>ONZK01003377.1:3771-14275 GCA_900322385.1 Pharnaceum exiguum
GTGAGAAGTCTCCAAACATGAACTCCTAAATTAAACTAAATATTTTCTAATTGTATAGTTTTTTTTCATAAAATAAAATATCGTTGTTTAAGTACATCTCAAATTTTATCTTTTACCATGTTTTCTATCAATTTAGAATTTTCTTTCTTCTTGTTATCTACTTAAATTAGAATTATAGTTTTTAAAAAACTTATTAAAAAGTAAGCCATATGACAATAAATATAATTAATGTATTTAGAGGTATGACACTTACATTATTAAATGTACTTCGGACCTCTTAGTAAAGTGGAAATTTACATACTAATTACAAACTAACCTCTTTTTACATTTGATAATTGCTTTCACAAATTTATAAGTATTTATAAAGTGGGCTCGGTGTACAGATCGACAAAGAAGGATTCTACAAATCGGAAAAGTTTGTGTCAAGCATATACATGAATAATCTTAATACTGATATACACTTTCCCCAATTTATATGAGTATCTAAGAGACATATCTTTATCCATGCATAATTTCCCAATTGGTATGGGAGATGTATATATGAGCTGTTACATAAACCCCTATATGAAATACGTTACCAAGTATGTGTAGGAAACCATAAGTGGGCTTCTTTTTTTTAATTTTATGTCTTTGTTTATGTAGAAAAGAATATCACTAACTTTAAAAAAAGGACGCTTCAAAGAAAAAAAAACTTTAAAAAACTGAAAAGATTTACCTTGGCTCATGCATTTATGTTGCCATTTTTTTAATGTTAATAAGAGATGTACTCCTAACTCAAGGAAAAAGTCTACATTAAAATAGTGATGAAAGATTGAAAGATCATAAGCTTTTGTTATATTTGGGTTTAAACAAACAAGTAGACATTTTTTGTATACAAATTTATAAAATTTTGTTTTACTAGAACATTTTTTAAGTTGTTTAATCTTTTGATATATCTAACCTTATGTGTTTTTTTTTTTACTTTTTTAAGAACTCCAACCGGGTAATACCTAATACTCGGTACTCGGTACCCGTTACTGGTACCAGATCCGGATACCGGGTCTAGTTGACTGACCGGTTCCGGGTATGGACCCGGCGGATCCTAACCGGGTACCGGTTCCGTATCGGATGCTCACCCCCATTAATTTAGGGAGTTGCTCAATGTAGTGGGTTAATTTCTCAATATAGTGTAAAACTTTGTAAAATTTCCATAAAATACCCTTGTAGGAAAAAAAAAACGACCACGAAGCAATGCACCAAAACACGCTCGGAATAAATGTAAAGTTTTTGATTGAATCTAAATCAACTTCAGCCACGAAGCGAATCAAGCGATGCACGACATCAAATTGTCAATGAAAGATAAGAAAAGTCACACGAGCAAGGCACCAACAATTGAAGAAAACTTTCTGCCAAAAGCATAAAACGAATGAAGCTATATATTTTTTTTAAATCATCAACACTTCACCCCCACCGTCCCTGCCGCCCACCTTCACCATGCCTCTTCTTCACAGACTATCATTGTCCCTCTTCGCCGACCCGATCCGACGCTAATGCGTTTGCTGCGAGGGGGATTCGAAGTGGGCAATTAGGTGGGGGGTTTATACGAAGCAGGGAAAGGGGAAGAGAGGAGGGGTGGGGGAAGTGAGGTTGGAGAAATACAACAACAACAACCGAGTGTAAATCCCCGTTTAATGGGGGTCTCGAGGTCAGGATGTACGCAACCTTACCCTTGTTTAAGAAAACAGAGAGGTTGTTTCCGAGATTGATCAATTGTTGTATTGAAGTATTGACTTGCAACAACTTTACCGAAAATAAGAAGTATTGGAAGGTTTTCTTAGCTATTTTAACTTCCAACAACTTCACGGAGAGGTTAGGGAAATAAAAAGGGTAATCATTTAAATTTGTATAAAAATCACACTACATTGAGAAATGTACCCACTACGTTTAGAAGTTAGGTTATTACTTTTTATACAAGTACTGAGTAAGTGAGTAGTACTCCGTAGTCGTATGTCTCGAGAGGAGACACTCATAATTTCTTCTCCCATTTCTTACCTTACAAAAAAAAAAAAAAATCCATAGTCCGTATACAATGATAGAGTGACAAGTTACCATCGCAACCCCCCTTTCAAGTCACTCACTCATTCCTCTCTCTCTCTGTTCCCTCTTTCATCTGACTCTTGATAAAAAAACACACACACACACAGACAGTGAGACACACAAAGAAAGGCAAGCCGAGCCATGTCAATTGGGTACGCACAGAAGCTGTCGAAGAAAGCAGATGTAGGAGCTGTTGGCATGCCCGAGTTATTTGATCCTCCTTACATTCTCCAACACAAGGTCTGTAGCTATTTTATATTTTTATTTTTATTCTCCTTACTCACTTAGCTGACCAGAGCTTTAAAAGTCTTCCTTTCCTCATCATATCATAACTTCCTTCCTTCGTGTTCTGTTGTTTGCTAACAACCCTTTTGTGGGTTTGTCTTAAATTTTCTCAATTTAAACGAGCTCATTTGGTTTTCTGCATAAATATGATCACTGTAGCAGTGTGGTTGTTGTGACTGATGAGAAGAGAGGATATGAGCTTGTTGACTTCATGACTTGTTAGAATTCATGTGTTTGGGTGAATTACTTCATGCATTTGTGTGTCTGTGTGTGTTTTATTAGTAGGTAGTGAAAATGATAACTTAATAATGAGGTTAAGTTGATCATGTTTCTGGGAATTTAGTGTCACGAGAAAATAAAGAGAATGGTGTCTTTATCTAGTGGATTGATTATGTGGATCACCACCTTGTAGCTATGACCACGGTTACCTAATTGGTGGTTCGCTTAGTTCGGGGTTCGCAGTTTACTAGGCTGGTTAGTGTTTGCTTGGAGATTTGTACATGTCTGGTTCTTCAGTATAGTTTGACTGATTTCTTGACTTATGATTGAAATGTGGAGTATGTCTTTCTCATAACTTAAAGTAGGGTAATTTGGACCATTCGAGAAAGGAAAAAAAAGGGTTTTTGAATTGTATATGGCTAGTTTGTAAACTATTATATTATTTGTCTCAACGCAAAGAAAACATCAGTAGGTGAAAAATGGACCGTGAATGAGAAGCATCCCCTTCATGAACTGTAGTTTACTGAATTGAGATAACTGCAAGCTAGTCCCTTTTTTGGTGCATCATATAGGGCTTGTTCTTTTCTACTGAACTGAACTGACTTTTTGCTTAATTGTTTAACACACAATTACTTATTAAAACCTTATCAATATTGGGCTTTTATGTATTTGACAGGATCCTATGATCCTATTGGTCCAATTGGTACAGACATGTGTTTGGTGTCCTCTCTGGTGGACTTAAGAAACATCACTAAGGGTAGTATCCGAGTAATATAGAGTGGACCTAGTGCTAGTTCAGGGTAGACTGAGTCAACTGACCTTTATGAGGTGATTTTGGGAAAACTATGAACAGATTTGCAGGAATGTTATGATGTTTCATCATCATGCGGTGACTGTTGGCTTGAGAATTCAACAAATAGAAATGTTTCTGATTTGGTTCTCTTGTACCAGCTGTGAAATTAGAGGACAAAGGTTGACTCTCAATTATGAGATATTTGCTTTTGTCAATATCTTGTCTTTTCTGCGCTTTTACTGTTTAGAGAGTCCGAAGAAAATTCTGATGGAGATTGTTGTTTCTGTTGATTTCATGGATTTAAATTTGATTTCAAGGTGATAATTTCATTGGTAAAATTGGCCTCTACCTGCATATTGATCTCCCAAATCCCTCGCATGATAGGATTGTACAACGTTATTTGATTGGTTGTTTCTTTGCTGTATTCTAGTCTGTGGTTTCGTTATTTGCTGGAGGAAGATGTGCAATTTGGGATATTCAAATGCGCCCATTCTTCTGAAAGCGAAGTAATAGATCAGTGCCAATGTGATACATTGTCAGCCCATCACGGGAAACTAGTAGAGTTTGTTTCTTGCAAAGTGGAACAATTTAAGTTACTTCTCTGTTGCTAGAAAAAGTCAAGTTGACCTTTTATTGCATGTAGTTTCTCAGACATGCTAAAATGAGATCAACATGTATAAATGCCTCTAGTTGCTTCTTGTTTCTAATATTGCTTTTCACTACTTTGTCTTATGTTGAATCAATTAGTGTTTTATGGCAGGTTGAGCAACTTGCTGTGATGATACAGAAGGTAATATTTCAGGATTCTCTGGTTTTTGGTTTAAGAATTTTCTATACATGTTTGTTCGAAGTTTGATACTAATTATACTGAAGGGCGGATCTTGCTTGTGCTGCAGAGTAAACATCTGGTTGCCTTTACAGGTGCTGGAATATCAACTTCTTGTGGGATACCAGATTTCCGAGGCCCTAAAGGAATTTGGACTTTGCAGGTAGTGTCAAAAAATCTATTCTTGTAACTTACTTTTTTCACAGATTTGTGAGACGAATATAATTCGAATCACCTTTTTGTAGAAAGAGGGAAAGGGTGTCCCTGATGCTTCAGTTCCCTTTGACCGTGCTATGCCGAGTTTGACTCACATGGCACTAGTTGAACTTGAAAAGGCTGGCATTTTGAAATTTGTTATTAGCCAGGTTAGTATGTTTAGTTCACTTCAGTTTGTCCGTTGCTCATTTGCACTGCAGTTTAATTTTGTAGGAGAATGAGCTGTGTATTTAAGTGTACATTTTTTTGTCAGTTACTGCTATTTTAAACATCGCTTGCTAAAATTATTATTATCATATTCTGGCGAAGTTTTGTAGAAGAAAATCTTTCTGTCTGCTTAGAGGAGTCCTTTAGTAGACGCAGTAAATTCTGGAATGTCACCATACTGTAAAAGCAAATATAAAAAAAAGTGGTAAAAGTTTCTATCTAGTGTTTTTCGTATGAGCAGGTATTTTGTTATATGTTTGACCCTATAGCATTTGATATCATATTGCCAGAAAGAGTCATCTGGTAGTGGCTTTGGGAATTTCATTCGGCTTGGGAGCCCACAGGCTGTGTTGGGTATTTGTCTTTGAATAGGGTGGTGTGCTCTCCGAAACATCCTCTTTAAATTATTATCCAAAAAATGTTGTGAGATGCAAAGTTATGTTAGTTGGTTTAGTGGTTTGTCTATTTTACTTGAATTTCTCTGAGATATCCTTAAGATATGTTTGAAGTTGTAATTAGTTTAACTGAATCAACTTCCTTTCCTATTTTCAAGAATGTGGATGGCCTGCATCTGCGTTCTGGTTTGCCTAAAGATAAACTTGCTGAGCTGCATGGTAACTCATTCAAGGAAGTTTGTTCTTCATGTGGTGTTGAGTAAGATCTCATCTTTGTTTCTCTTGTGGGCATAATCTCTCAGAGTTTAATGGAAGAATATGCCAGAAAATCTTCACCTCTTTGCTGATGGAATATGAACTTGGAACTGGACTTGAATCACATTCTTCATTTGAAGGTATGTTAGGGATTTTGAAGTGGAAACTATAGGATTGAAGAAGACTCCTCGCCGCTGCTTAGATGAGAAATGCAAAGCTAGATTAAGAGACACTGTACTCGATTGGGAGGTAAGTAGGTAACTATAAGTTAATCTATATGTTGAAATACATCTGGAAACTTTGAAATGGCTTGTACTGCTCTTTTAATCCAGATAGAATGCTTTTGAACTTGGTCTTTAATGAATGAGGATGTCTGTTTTCATTTGTCTCGACTTGCTATTTTTAAGTTAGCGGACATAAGTTATGGCCATTAAGTTTTCAATATTGTACATAGCTTTTTAAAGTCATCTCTCCAGCCTGAGTGCCAATTTCATTTGGGGTTGGCTACCAACAACCAAATGGGGGGATCCACAGCTTTTTTCTCTTCTATGTAGTTATGATCTTATAAGTGACTAAGGCAATTAAATAGGTTTGGTCATGTTGGTGTTGTATGACCATCTGAATTTGAGGAATTATTGTTTGAAGTTTGAACTGAAACCCATCATAGCATTTGAATTTAACGATAAGATTCAGACATATTGCCAACCTTTTATTTTCGTGTAGAAGTTGAAGCTGTGAGGTCAGAATAAAATCGACCTAAACCTAACCCACTTAGTATCAAATTGTCTCTTGTCTTTAATTAGACCTTGGTCTCAAACCAACTTATTTATGCTGTATGTTGGCATAGTGTGTTAGCTTTTTCTATCCTATGAAGTGGGATTTTGGCAATGTGAGAGTTGGTATCAAACAAATTCAATCTACCTCATAAGTACTTGATACGGCTTGGGATTTAGGTGGTTGATGCTTGGGAACTAGGTATAGTGTGAGAGGGTTATTGTGAGAATGTGCATGTCCTCGCCTGAAAATAACAACCCACAAATGCATATCTTTTGTATAAGACCCCTTCTTCAATTGCCAGGAAAAAAGAAGAAGGCAGGGAGCAAGCTATTTCTGTTGTCGTCACCACATCTAATGCCTTACTAGTCAACTAAACAACTAAAATTTGTGATCAATATGAAATTTTCATGCAATGCCGTTTGTGCATGCAAGCGCAGGCAACTGTCAACATTCAACAACCAGATAGGTCTCTCAATTGAATTGGTATAGGTGTCAGTGGTTTATACAATCACAATTAAACAACGAAATGTTGTGGTCAATTTGAATATTTCAGTGTAATGTTGATTATGCTTAAGGCAATTATAAACATTCGATGATCAGATAGGTCTCTCATTTGTATTGGACTAGGTGTCAGAGGTTTCTTTGGCAGCTTGTAGGAAGGAGAAGTTCTAGGCTGGGGTAACGGAGAGGACTGCTGGTTGTGGGCATGTGGATTTCTATTAGCCTTATATGATGATGATCTGCCAGCACGTTAGTAGTGTCTTCTCAATATTTTGTGGAACAGAGGAGCAATAGCTTCTATGTGGTAGAATTTTACACGTAGCATTGAAGTTGTACTTTTCACTATAACGGTTATGCTTGGTGCACATGTACTTTATTTACAACAGTGGATTAAACCTTTGGTCCCAAATGTAGTTGGCTGGCATGAATTGATTTCTTGATGGGTGAACTTATGTAATCGCGCGAATATAGTCACACGCACATATGCACATGCAGCCATACACTCAGATTCACACACATACAAGACCCATGCTGTCACATTCTCATGATAAGCTGTGTATACAGATTCTCTTCCCCCACTGGTTCCATTCGAGGACTGTATTAAGATTAGGCGGTGAGATGTTGGGGGATGGGAAAGAGGGCAATTCTTCTCCCAAAGCTATGGAATCCCACTTGGAAAGAGTGGTGAAGGGAGGAGACTCACGAGAGAGACTACAAGTAGGTGGTGTTTGGGTGGGGGGTGGGGTGGGAGGGGGGTTACTATTCTAAATATTTTCCTATTATAGCTTTCTTTTTCCGATTTTGCATTCTTTTTTTTATCCTTAACTTGAAAAAATATTGTGGAAAATTTAGGGAAAGCAGATATACATTTAAAAGTATTGTTCGGCATTGTTTTGGGTTTAGTGCCAAAAAATATCCGTTCAGTAATACTGAGATGTTGTGAATTTTCTTTCCCTTTCCTCTAAGAAATATAATGAATGCTTAAGAGATAAATTCTCCTCCTACCTTGAATGGTTTAAGAAGAGTGTCCATGATATTGCATAAAAGAAAGAGGATTATCGACTTGGCGTACAAAGAAGCCTAGAATTCTAATCAATTGTTTCACTTAGCGTATGAAAGACGCAGTTATTGTGTTCCAACCAGAAGAAATAAATACCAGATGCACGAAAATAGTAGTATTGCACACCCACGAAGAACCCATCTTAGCATACCCATTTTCCCAGTAGGTATCTAGGCATGCTTCGAATGTAATTCGTCTTCACATCTTAGCATTCTGTTTTATACAACATCTCCAGTTATAAACAGATCGGTAGAACTTTTTCTTTTGTATCAGGTTCATGTTTACTCAATGAGCCTTCTACAGTTCAGCTATCCTGCTTTAACCCCTTGGTTTCTAATCTGGTAAATATCTGCATAGAAGAATAATTGACCCAAGTACCAAGGACTCTGTAATTATACACTAGAGCATAACTACCTTAAACGCAATATAGTTATAGCTATTGTCTTAATGTCTTATAAACTGCTTGCTCACGTATCTAAGCTTGCTTTGTGATAGCCCTAAAAAAAAAGCTTGCTTTGTGATCATTACTGACAATGTGAGGTTAACCTTTTTGTAGACAGTGCATTAATGTTTTATTTTTCATCTTCGTAGTATTGTCGCCGATCCATGTGCTACAATGATCTTGGATGCTCAGTATGACATTGGTGTTGCTTCTTCTTCTTTTTTTAGGATGAATTACCATCTAAGGAGAAGACTCTAGCGGAGAAAAATTGTGAGCTAGCTGATGTTGTATTGTGTCTAGGTACCAGGTAGGTAAGAATGATAAATATGATACCTGCATATAGCTGGCTTTTTATGATGCCTAACTAAGCATTTGGATTTCTGTACTATTGGTTTTCTCTATGTGGGTTCTTTTCTTGATCTTTTTTCATTATGTAGTCGACTCATTCTAACATGCCCGATTTATTTTCCTCATCAGTACTCCTACAATGCTTCATAGAACCACAATTTTGTTTCACCTTTATTCTCTTTCTATGGGATTTTATTTGCCTCTTGCTTTGCATGTTGGCTTTATGGGTTATCACTTGTCAATATGTGGTGCACTGAAACTATGATTGTGTCTTTGGGTGCTCAACATGCAAAAATTCCACTCTTACATTTTGTTCAATTGAATCTTTCATTTTAATTATTTTTTGTAGGATTTCTCAATTAAAATATACGTTTTCAATTGAATCTTTCATTTTAATTCTGTTTTGTGGGATTTCTCAATTAAAATTACGTGACACTACACTATTTAAGAGGATCAACGTTACTCTCCCATGTTTTTTCTTCAACTTCAGCAAGTGAGAACGACAGAACGTTGTTGCGACAGTTAGGAGTTAAAGTAAAATATGTCAAGAATTACTATGTGAGCACCTATACCTTGGGGAAAATTAAGGTTATCATTATTTCAATGAGGTATGCCATTTTATGCACACTGCGAGTGTGCGGTCACTGACCCAAGGATGCTGTAAAGATTTAATTGGTTTTATTCATTGTGTTAAATGTTTAAAATCAAACTTTATAAAGTATGAATCGCATGTCTGGAGGCGTTGTTCTGGTTTTGTATGGATTATATAAGGTGGTATAGAGGAACAAATCTATTTGAACATTTAACATTTGTTGTAAATGGCCATCATGATCAGCAGAAATCCACTGTAAACCTTTGGGGTGGTCTAAACAGGCATCCATTAAGCTGAGGTAAAATGGTGGTCGGGCAATAGCAGAATGGGAAATTATGAGGATTTACTTAACGACTGTTCTTGTATTTGTTTTATCCCTTCCTTTTACCTGCATTTTTTTTTTCTTTACTGGTAATGTTTGATCATCCCTTTAGTCTGCAGATAACTCCAGCTTGCGATTTTCCCTTGAAGTGTCAGCATAATGGAGGGAAGGTTGTCATTGTGAATCTTCAGGTAATTTACATTCAATGTAATATCACTAATATGTTTATAGAATGGCTGCCTTCTTCCCATTTGTTTCTGTTTGAATTTATTATATCCATTTTGTGGGAAGAGCTATTTCACTTTTTGAAAATGGGGAAATACAGTTTTGTACTGCACGGAGATAGGACGTTTTCTGCTTAAGTTCTAAAGGCTTTTTTTCTTTTTTATAGTAATGTGGAGTAACTATGATTCTTCTGTATGATCTGCCTTTTTCGACATGCGGGAGTTATTCTTTCCCTTCATCTGTCATTCTTCTCTTCCTTGAGAAATAGATGAAATTTTTATATTACGGATACAAGTCAAGTGCGAGTTTATTTATAGCAAATATATAGAGCAGGGAGTGGTTGTCCAGTGCCTATGAAGTTGAAAGAATTGTCTCCATCTTTCAGCTTTAGGTGATTATGGACTATAACAAAATGGCTACATAACCTTCCACTACTACTTATTTTTAGTGAAGTTATTGGAATTCAATACCTCAATGCAACAATGCATGAGTCAATCTCGGAAACAACCTCTCTGTATTCTTAAACAGGGGTAAGGTTGCGTACCTCCTGACCCCGAGCACCACCATTGATGGGGATTTACACTCGGTTATTGTTGTGGTTGTTGATATAGAGCAGGGAGTGGGAGGTTTAAATAACGTTTACGTAAATCTTATAAGTAGATCATGAAGGCTGTATCTGTCATTCTGTATGCGTAATCTTGTGGGTGAAGCAGTCAAAAACAGGGGTAATCTAAAAAAATTATTACAACAACAAACCCAGTTATCCCATCCAAGATAGGGTACTGATGGAGCCTGATGTACGCAGCCTTACCCCGATTTGAAAAATCGGGAGACTGTTTCTAGAATGACCCACTTTGTACCTTTGTGCGCACCGCTTTGTACCTATAATGAAGCAAAAATCGTTTTAAATGTTTTAAATATGCAGGTAGAGGCCAATTTTACCCTTTGTGCGCACCGCTTTGTAA
>ONZK01003377.1:19609-29721 GCA_900322385.1 Pharnaceum exiguum
TTTGTCCTAATATCTGATATACCATGCAAGGGTATTTTAGACATTTATATTGACATGGCCCACTGCCTAAAATCTTGTGCCAATATCAAAGGAGAAGGATAATCAGACACGGAGGTTATTATGCTGTTGCTTTGTATCTATACTGATTCTTATGCTGTTATGCACATTGACTCGTAAATGGGTTGGCTTTTTGTATAGGGTTCATTTTTCATTCAAGCTTTCTTTCTTCTTGCCAGGGAAACAATTGCCAAACGATCATTTAACATAATGCTGAAACTGAATCTTAGTGATGGTTGCGGATGTTCTTACACAACTGTTGACTTTCCAGTTGACTTTCAGGTAGTCAAGTATTCACTTCTGGTATGGATTTTTGTTTCAACAAACAAGTACAACTCTTTTAGGTGGTAAAATCGAGTAGTAAGCACCCACTGCAGACGTTGACTGATTTGCTAATTGGGTTCGCCTCTATGACAACTAAAGTTTGTTATTGAGTTAGTATCATTGCCAGTTTTGTGCTCTTTCTACCCGGCTATAGTTTTCCACTGTATTATAATCTTGTTATAATTTTACAATGTCTTCTTTAGGCTCCGGTACTGGACATCGATTACGGAATGGACATGGTAATCCAGAAGTTGAGGGAAACAGCGATACGTGATAATTGCAGCGGTCAGGTTTCTCTGGTCAATGTTAAGTCTCTCTTGCAGCCCAAAGGTCAAGCTTCTACTTTTGTTGTTGTAAGCAACATTCATGGGTTTGCCAGTGAGCCAGCACTCCATCAACCAAGTGTGCCCAAGGACTTGTTTGATGCTGAAACTGGAGTACCTGAAAGAAAAAGGTTTAAAATAAATTGATTTTTCATTGCATGCTGTCTGGCGATGGTGAGTTCCTTAAAATTCATCAGGAAGGCATTTAGGAGACACATCTGATGAACTGTGCAGCTTCCTATCTGGTATTGTTTTGAGGAATCGTCAGGATGCAAATATCTGTTAATACATCATAAGCAGAAGTCAAAGGTCTCCAAAGCATGCCACCTGGTATAGGTGAGTTTCCCAGAACTGTCTTAGCTTATTCTGGAATGTATATACGGATTGGTGTTAGTTGAAGTTACACACTTGTCATGATCACTAGCGGTGGTGAACTTCGGTAAGTAAAGATGAATGATATGCTTGTATGCTTGCGTTGCATAGTCACAGTTTAGTGGTATGCTTGTAATGGAATAACTTAAATGTACAAAATCAGGTAGGGTTGAGGTGTAAGAAAATGAGAAAGTTTGTGGTTGTTGACTTGTTGTAAGTTTATCTCTTAGGAAATGTACATTGACACTTTTCAGGTACAGAATCTTCAGTGGCTCATGTAAACTTCACTATATCATTGTACAGGGCAAAAAATGAGTTTCCTGTTCAATACCCATTGTTTCCCTGAAGCCTCTTCCTTTTTGGTTATCTATGACTATTATGTACTGCCATTCAACTAGTAGAAGACGGAGTTGGATTTCATCTATCACCAACTAAAAAAAAAACTCGAATGTTCCTACGTTAGCTTCATCATACATGTACACTACACACCATGATATTTTGTCCTCTTCGTGGGCTACAAGCCTACAACATATCAAATCACTGCTAGAAGCACTTGCTAAGACATGAAGGCTGCCGAGTGCCGGCTTCCCATTTACTACTATCATTTGTTCTCTAATACTATGTAATGAAGCTGAAAGAATTATCTAACCTTTCAGCTTTAGGTGATTATGGATTATAATAAAATGGTAATAAAAACCTTCCGGTACTTCATATTTTAGTGAAGTTGCGGGAAGTCATCACTTCAATGCAGCAATGCATTGTGGTCAATCTCGAAAACAATCTCTATGTTTTCTTAAACAAGTGTAAGGTTGCGTACATCCGGATCCCCGACCACCCCATTGAAAGGGGATTACACTTAATTGTATTTGTTCTCTAATACTACAACCGTTTAACCATCACTGATTGGGATAAGAAGTAAAGAGCACAAAAAAGCGTTACCACCCAGTTACCCACTAACCATTTTGCAGTTATATTGAACAATTGAAGCGGACGTCAAGGATCTTAATCTTGTTTTGTTTTATTTATTTAATTTCTTTTGAAAAAAGCGTTCACACTCACAGCCATCCTGGTGAATAATAAGATTAAATATACTGTAGACGTCATTGCAAATCTGCAGTAAAGTTAGTTCATGAATGAACAAATCATTGGACGACCCTCTCACACATGGCAATTGGCACATGTTGATAAGAGTCGTGTGCTATTAATAATACTAAGCTCTGCAAATATGTGACAATGACATGCAGAAGTCATTTCCCGCCTTTCAGGACTGCCTAAAATGTTCGTTGCTACAGCCTAGAGTACGTGGTAACATGCTGTAAGCTCATTCATCCACTTGCTGTGACCACTTACCAGTTACCACAAACTTAGAAGTTCCGATACAGCCACGTCAGTTTAACAGTAACAACTTGCAACATATTCACTCATTCATTCACACAAAGGAAACATTAGTGTCATGTCATTGTCACGTTTTTGTAAACTTGGTACACAGTAGTTGATGGAAAACAACCGACTGTGTTTTGCACACGAAATAGAACACCAACCAGTAATCTCAACGATGGTCATTTTAATCCTAAAAGGTACCAAAAAAATCTCATTCCATTATTATTTTGTGTTTCTATCTATGTCATTGTTATCATATTTTGTCCTGTAGATACTTTTCTTTTAAAAGTTCCTCTCTTGAACTTTTCAATTAATGATACATTGATACTACCATCATTTGCTCTAAGTATTGACAGTGCACTCTCTCAAGTTCCTTTGCTTACACTTTCTGTAACACCAAGACACCAATTTGCTTTGTTGTGTTTGCATATTGAAGGTAACTTTTTTTCCCCCTTTTCTGTGTCTTGCTTTTCCTTGGAAATTGGGTGTGTATGAGTGCATGAAGTTTTTTTTTCTCTGTTTCTTTCTTTCTTTGCTGTGTTTGCATATGGAATGTGGGAAAATGTTGATTTTGGAAGCCTCAATCCTGATTGTCTGTGAAACAACTCTGTGAATCATAGGTCATAGGCTCATAGCTATAGATCAGTGCAGTATTAGTTGTCACATTGTTAGTGTGTTGTGAACGGCTAATGTGACACCTTATTAAGGATGGAGGGGACTACTTTGTATGATCTTTTGTTTTTTGGGATCACTTGAGCTCCTCTATCGTCCTTAATTAGTTGTCACGTTCACAATTCATATATTTCCAGCAGTGTAACAGTCGTGTGGAAGGGGACTACAAGATATGCTTGTTGAACTTTGCTTGAGGGTGAGATAATATAATTATGTGTATGGTTTTTCTATTTCAAATGGATGTTGGTTCAATTCTGCATTCCTTGGTGTGCGGTACCCAAATTTGGTTAATCACTTCATCTTTGTTAATAAATGTAACTTTTAGTTTCAGTCAATTAGGTTGATTGTGTGTTCCAAGGTTGTTAAAAAAATTCTGATAGTTCGCTTGATGATGTGGGGTTAGGCTGTCTGTATAAACATCCTCTGCTCATGCTTCAGAAGTTGGATAGGAGCAAAGTTTTTTTTCTTGCATTGTTTGTAAGGCAGTTCAGCACTTGGTCCTGTCAACCTTATGTGTCTTTTATTAATGTAAGTTTATATTTGATCAGATATTTGCAGAAATCTGTTTTGATGGCTGCAATATTAGCTTCAAAAACCTGCTCTTGCGGGATATTGGAGCTGCCTCACCAGAGAGTAGTAGTTGATGACCTCAGTCATTCAAGTTCATTATCCAGAAATAGATTATCCAAGTTTGAGCTGCAAATGTGCAACCGTCTAGCAATATCTCGCACACGTCTAAGGTGTCAGGCACAAATGCGATTCACAGATGATATAAACGACAAACTCGGCAGCAATGGGCGTCCAATAAGATTGGTGCCAGCAGGTGAAATGGTGAAACAGACAAGAAACTCCTCAGGTACTGAGGTAAATGGATTGGCAAGCAAGCCAATGGTTAACGGATCTGGGAAAAAGGTTGTAAATGGAGTTAGCATAGTTAAGAGAGAGACTGGTTCCTCATTGGTTAGAAGGATGAAAGTTCTTGTCGATGAAGGCCTTCCTCCTTTGGAGGAGCCACCAAATCTCCCTCCTGATGTGGGGTTTAGTTGGGCTGATGATAGTTACAACTCTTTGCAAAGGTCAATGGATATTTGGTCGTTTGTTCTCTCTTTTCGTGTTCGTATTTTGCTAGAGAATGCAAAATGGTCTTACGCAGGTGGGTTCAGCGAAGAGGAGCAGGTAAGTTTGATGCTAAATTGCTTATGTCTTTTAATTGTTTTGGAATTACTGGTTCTATGTTGTCATGTTCCCGTGTTAAGATTTTTAAGGTTTGACGCCAAGTATTGTTAGCAGTAGTATGTTACTGTCAAGTTGAATGTCTAAAGTAGTACGATTTTTCTCTCTTGTTTTCAGAAAAAGAGAAGGCAAAACACTGCTGAGTGGCTGAGGGAACGTGTGTTGCAACTTGGACCTACTTTTATTAAGATAGGTCAGTTGTCCTCTACAAGGTCTGATCTGTTTCCTCGAGAGTATGTGGATGAGCTTTCAAAGCTGCAGGTACATTTATGTGACTGTGCTCATACTCGCTTATAGTTTTACTTCACTTTGAAGCTACTACTGATATGCTGTATTTTGTTATGACAAAACCTCAGGACAGGGTGCCTGCCTTTTCATCCAAAAAAGCAAGACAATTCATTGCTGAGGAACTTGGAGCCCCAGTAGATAGTTTATATAAGGAGTTTGAAGATGAACCAATTGCAGCCGCGAGTCTTGGTCAGGTATGAGGTATCGACTTCGTCACTGTGAAAATTTGGTTAGTTAACAATGAGAAGTAAGGTAAAATGCACAAGAAGGCAGCGCCAGTTTGGCATGACAGGATGTGCACAGACATGCTTAATCTGCAGAACTTACTAATACGTGGAATTTTAGCCCAAGTTTTGTTTGAAAGTTCTGCACCTAAATATGATTGGCACTTTGGAAGATAAGTGGACAAAATCTTTCACTGTCCTTTATCCTACAAATGCTTGTTTGTGTCAAAACTAGACTTGGTGAGACAATTTGTTCCAATTAATGGAGATTAAAGAATTGATGGATACTTTCTTTCTACTTCTGTGTTTTTTTAGCTAGAATGTGCAGCTTTTGATGTCCCTGATGTTTAATTATAATAGAAATGCGTGCAGTGTTAGGGTAAGGCGTAAAATCACATGATGTTTTAGTTCTTTACGTTTTGATTTCAAAAGGTGCAATTGTTGCTTGTAGGTACATAGAGCGATCCTGCATAACGGTGAGAAAGTAGTTGTGAAAGTCCAAAGGCCAGGCTTGAGAAGACTTTTTGACATTGATTTCAGTGAGTGACGCTTGATATATGGTCTCTGAAATGCTGTATTGCCAACTTTTGTAACGATATAAACTTCTTACCACGATCTACAAAAGCTTTGCTTAGTTTTCTATCTAAATACTATTTCCCTGCTTTTTTCCTTCTCTCTGAATAAAGTCTGTAAATTGTGTGTCCCTGTAATCTTTTTCTGTGATAAGTAACTAAAATTAGGTTACTGCAGAAAATCTGAAGTTGATTGCTGAGTATTTCCAGAACAGTGAGACGTTTGGTGGGCCAACTCGAGACTGGATTGGTGTATATGATGAATGCAAAACGTAAGTAACGAATATCTTGTCCTGGTTTATCTGTCTCTTTTAACGCCAGAAAAACTGCAGGAATGTTACTTTTGTAAAGTTGTGAATCATGCACCTTGATGACTGTCAGTATGAGCTATGCTGACTTAAATCTACCCTCTTGTCTGTTTAATGATTTTCATGATAGGGCTTCTTGAATTCACCTGGGTGCGCTGTTCTAACTGGCATTTGTTTATCTTGTTAGGGCATGAGAAGCCACATGTTGGGTGTGAATCTATTAGCTATACTCTCTCAACAACACAGACATACAAATGTATCTGCTCGCCTTAGACATATTTTGCTTTCTTTGTCAAGTTTAATTTTCATTAATTAAATGCTGAAGTCGATTGAGACTGAATGTGTGCAATATGAAGCAGACATCAGACTGGGTGCTCTAGTGGTTCTATGTTCTTTGTTTGTTGTTTATTTCAATAGATCCTCCTCATGAGCTTGTAATCCTGGAGCAATTCTTTTTTCTATATTCCACTACAATTTTCTGCTTTGTTTAATTGTTAATGTTCCGCACCATATCAGAGTTACTTGTGTCTAGTGAATCATTCATGTTTGCTGCAGAATTTTGTATAGAGAAATAGATTATGTCAACGAAGGAAAGAATGCTGACAAATTCAGGCGTGATTTTCGAAATCTGAAGTGGGTTCGAGTACCTGTATGTTTCACTGTCTTCAGCTTTATGTTTGAGCAATTCGATGAAGTAGTGTTCTTTTACTTGTACAGAAAGATAAATGTGATTTGTTTTTCTGCAGTTGGTTCACTGGGATTATACCGCTTCAAAGGTGCTGACCTTGGAATATGTACCAGGTATAAACTACTATTCATGTTGTTTGGTTGCAACTATTACAAATCCATTCATCCGGTAAACATTATCAGTTTACTTTGATCAGGTATCAAAATTAGTCGATTGGATAGATTAGATGCTCAGGGCTTTAGCCGCCCTCGGATTGCTGCACGCACCATTGAAGCATACTTGATTCAGGTACTGATACTATTTGTCATTCTTGTCACTTATAATAGCACTGTGGTACATGTTTTAGTTGCTACATCTGGATGAGATGGGAATAAAGGGATATCTTAAGGCAGCTGGGAAACTCCTAGAGGCAAATAACACGTGAAGTGGATGAGTGGCTGTCAAGTTCAAGGGCGGCTTGAAGACTTCATATTTGAAGTCTGTCATATCCTGGTGTTTTCAGATGCTTCTGTGCATCCTCTGTCTGACTGCGATTTTCTCTTTACTGTATCCATCCAGATATTGAAAACAGGCTTCTTTCACGCTGATCCTCATTCTGGAAATCTCGCTATTGACAAGGATGAGGCAATCATCTATTATGATTTTGGAATGATGGGTGAAATCAAACCTTTTACTCGAGAAAGATTGCTCGATTTATTCTATGCTGTCTATGAAAAGGATACTAAAAAGGTATTACTCTGCATCTTGTTTTACGTTAGTTTGTGCTTAGAGGTGTGGGTGGGGGTGATAGATTCGAGTGGAGGTGTTAGTTACTCCATTATCCAAACCACTGCAATGGCCACATGGGAACGAAAAAACAGTCGGTTTATGTTGTAAAAAACAAATCTCTAGGCAACCTCATGCTGAAGCTGGCTAACTTGAAACTCACAGGTTTTGAAGAATCTCATCGATCTTGGAGCACTCCAGCCAACAGGAGATCTTACAGCGGTGTGTATTTGAATTTGAGTCCAACATACAATCCAAGTTGATTGTTGCCTATATCTGACTAGAACTAGCAAATTTCCTTATAGGTGAGGAGGTCAGTCCAGTTCTTCCTGGACAATTTGTTAAGTCAAACCCCTGATGAGCAACAAACTTTGTCCACAATTGGTGAGGTGTGTGAAGATCAACATATTTCTTCTCGTCTCATTTTCTTCTGAACAATATTCTTTACTTTTTTTTTCTACTGTTACACACAATGTAAATGGTGTTGCACTTGTCTGA
Source organism: Pharnaceum exiguum (assembly GCA_900322385.1). Lineage (NCBI taxonomy): Eukaryota > Viridiplantae > Streptophyta > Magnoliopsida > Caryophyllales > Molluginaceae > Pharnaceum > Pharnaceum exiguum. Next base: position 27,314 of record ONZK01003377.1, read on the forward strand.
GTTAATGTGGTCACTCACCCTTATCAGCTAAGTATGGACTTCTCGTTTAGGGGTTTGATTATGTTTTTTATTTTTAACTCCTGAAGCTTTTTAAGGACTCTTTCCGGTAGAAAGTTGGCCACATTAATCCGGTGGCATCTCTGTATCAGTTCAAAGGACATAAAATCAAAGTACTACATCAACAAATAGCTGTTCCAAGTCATGTTTCCAACATTCAGTTTGTGGGAGAGACATCTTTTGTAGGCAGAACTTCCTGCTTGTATTTACTTAGAAGTCCAAGGTCATCAATACACCAACAACAAGTTCGTTTTTAATTCTTTGACAAAACAAGTCCTCATAATGGATATGATGTTCAGTGGTCAGATGGAATTTTAGTTGTATAGAAGTAGCAACCTTACCCACTCCCTTTCACTTGAAAAGACAGCTCCATCTTAAATTCTAAATTATTGGCTGCATTGCAAATCTTTATTCAGGTGTTAAAATGGGAGTCGTCTCTAATTGTGGATTTGATTAGATCTTTCACTTATGTTATCTCTCTTTCAGTTCCAGCCTTTCTGTTTGGAATTACGTCGAATTAATCTTCGAAACCAAGTATTTTCGTGAATCATGGGCTTGGTCAGCATTTGATTGTGCTCTGATAATACAGTCCCTTCTATATGCTTGACTGACACTCTTATCACCTTCAACTTGAAAATGTAGGAGTATATATTATTTTTCATTGTTTTAGAAAATTTTCGTAGCAGTTTATGCTCATCTAATTCCAGCCTGTTTTTGGACCCCTTCGTTTGATTGAACTCCTTTTTCTTTGACTTGGTTTTCAGGATTTGTTTTCCATTGCACGGGATCAACCATTCCGTTTTCCAGCTACCTTTACCTTTGTTGTAAGGGCATTTTTAACTCTTGAAGGTACTGTTTTCTAGTGTTCCCATAAAACATTCTCGATATCTGACATGTGTTTCTTGGATTTGATATTCATCATTGCGGCATGGGAATTTTTATTAATTGTTGGTGTATTATATTCAAGTAGACACATTTTGTTTTGAGATTAAGGATATATTGTTATGGTTGTTCGAGTAAAAAGTTCACCCTTGTATGCAATGTCATTTGATAAATTACTCGTTATCCTCTTGATGATGCAGCTCAATATCCATTTAGTAGTATTCTGTATTCCCAAAAAAAAGAAAAAGATCTTGTACAGGATTAGTCCGAAACATAAAATCTGTCACCAGTACAAGACTCACAGTACAATCTATTGTGTATCCAGTGGAAGAGACCTGATGTGATGCTAACAACATCTGAAGCGTACAAAAATGAAATAGATTTTCCCTACTTTTTCCTGATGAGCTCTTCAGAAGCTCAATCAGCATAAAATCAAGTGTTCTTGTGTTTGTTTATGCCAAATCGATTAACCTACAGTAGTTAATTTCAGATGTATGTAAAATCTGTAAGAAAATCTGTCATGTTCTACAAATTTAGGTCTTTCCCCTTTAACCCATAATGAAGGTGTCCTCTCTTCTATTTCCGTCATACTTGACAAAGCATTTTTAGCTTTCAGGTGTCGGTTTTACACTTGACCCGGATTACTCGTTTCCAAAGGTTGCTGCTCCATATGCGCAAGTATGTTGGATGTGATCTTGCAAATTCTTGAACAAGAGCATTACGAGTTTTTCCTTCATCCATCTGAGCATTGTTGATTATTGCAGGAGCTTCTTGATCTGAAACAGAGAAGGCCTTCAGGAACACAAGTTGTGCAAGAAATGAGGAAACAAGTTGAAGATGTAAAGAACTAAATGAATTTTGTTTGCTCGCTTTCTTTCACTTCATGCATACTCCGGAGAATATGTTTGGTTTAATAGGCAACTTCTTCACTAACAATCTAAATGACAAATTTATTTTTCCGTCCCAAATGCAGGCAAGAGATTATACAGTATCTATGCCGTACAGAGTTCAGCGTATTGAAGAGTTTGTGAAACAACTAGAATCGGGAGACCTTAAACTGAGAGTACGAGCTCTTGAGGTATGTGGTTTCTTTTCAAGTGTTTGTAAGTTAGGAACAGATCCTAAACATGAGAGCAATGTTTTTTTTTGTTTTTTTCATATTTCAATCAATCAAAAGACTTGGTTAAAAACAACTTTGGAGTCAATGGTGATATGCAGGGAGACATCGAATTATGCATTTGAGTTTTAAGTTTCAACCTCAACTGTCTTCAGTTGTATTAAATTACTGTTGGCAACTTCTAGGGAAAATTCTAGAGGTTTCTATCAGAAATTTGGTTCCTGTTTTATTCAAAGGAAAGATCAAGAACCTTTTGGGGAGTAGGGGTGCAACTCTAGCTGAAGTTAAGAAGCAAATGCTTTTTTTTTTCTTCTGGTTGGTTACAGTTTACACTAGAGCCATAATGGGGGAT
>ONZK01003377.1:30206-48735 GCA_900322385.1 Pharnaceum exiguum
GGGGGGGGTTCAAAGGACTGGTGATTACAATTTTTTAATTTTTTTTTTGGCATGTTAAGGACCAAACACAAACTTCAGGTGATGTGTTGTGATCTAATGATGACTGAGCCCATACAAGTTTTGATACAGTGGCTACAAGTATACAACTTGCTGCTTGAATGTCATAAAACTATCAAAGTAGCTTACAGAAAACTGATCTATGCTTCTTGTTTCCCTTCCTTTTCATCTTGACAGTCGGAAAGGGCTGCTCGAAAAGCAACGCTACTTCAAATGGCAACCATGTACACGGTTCTGGGAGGCACACTTTTGAACCTGGGAGTCACTTTCAGTGGCCAGGGAAGCCAAGTAGCTGCCAACAGTTCATTTATCGTCGCTGGTAATGTCCATATTCTGCTGCAAATCTTACTACCTGCTAGGTTGCTTACATAGTTACATCCCATTGCAGTCATCAATCATTAACAAAGTTTACCTGCAGGTGTTTTCTTGACGTTGATGGCCAGGTCTATCCAAAGAGTGAACAAGATTGAGCAGTTCGAAAAGAAGATATAATCTTTCAAGGAAATGAAGAATTCTCATGTGATTAGTTTTTGTTAATATATATACATATTTGTAGGCAATTGCCTTCTTAAATGAGGGATTTAGAGGGGAGGGATCAAAAATCCTCGTCACAGAGTCACAAACTCACAGGGGAAAGAATAGGGTAGGCCGTTATATTGTACAGAACTATCATAATTATTTTTCTCCCTTCATTGCAGTTTGAGTAACACAACGCACTTTGGATTTATGTGAAAAAAATTGATTTCAGCCTAGTTCTGACCTCTTTCTTCTTCTTTTTGCTATTGGTAAGTTGATTGATTGATTTTTTTTTTTTTTGGAAAGGTGAGGAATGAATGTAAGTAGTTTGATCAGCTTCATGATAAACATGACTCAATGATCAAAATGTGCCAATTGACTAATGTAAGAAATGCACACTAGTACTATACGTCTATACATACTCTCATGCCATTTTTAAATATAGCTTTTTCGAGTGGCAAGTGGGCAAACCTTGGCATCATAGCCTCATTTTACATGTGCTGCGGCCAATGTTGACACAACTCGTCTCTGCTACTGCCAACCCCAAATTAGAAATTCTTCCTGTATTTGATTGCTACATATATAAGTAAAATATCCTTTTGTAAAGGCAAATTAGTGACTACCAACTGTAGCAGCTCATGTTACCATACACACACATGTTAAGTTTGTTAACGAACTAAAATTCTCACGCAACTTCCCGCCTTCGTTCCAAAGTCCAATCTGTTTGTTTATGCCTTTTCTTTTGCTTTGCTTTTCCGTCGCAATTTCCTAACTAATAACTTTTGTTCGTCGTATTGCAATTCAGTTTTTTCAGTTCATTTTATTTAAGTTTTAATTAGGAGTATAATTTAAACTGCCTTTAGTTTTTTATATTTCAGTTCAGCATTTATGAGTTTTTTTTCAATTCAGTTCGGTTTTAGTTAAAATATATCCAAACGACCAAAACACACCCTAACATTAACAAACAATCAAACACTTTTGGTGCTTACAAAAAAAAAAAAAGAAAGCAAACAAGACACTACTATAATTATCTTATGAATTCGTTAAATCTAAAATATTGTCAAAAATGTGACGACACCAAAGATAGAGGTGAACCAAGTAGACACGTCAGCAAATGTAGTAGTTCAACGGGCAACCAAGAAACTGTATGGCGCTCATTTAGATAGAAAAAAAAAAAGAGAAAACAAAATGAGAAAAGAATCTTCCACTTTGGTCGTTTTGTTAGTTTTCTGTCTCTAGTCATTGCAAAAAGAATGAGAATTCTTTCTTAAACTCAAACTCAAACTCAAACTCTCCCTTTTGACGTATGCATAATTTTATCTATATTACATCAAATTAAACAAACCATATAAACCACAAGTCTCTTGCAGGATTTTCACAGTAAGACTTTTCTGGGTTTGGAGAATTAAGACTTAATTTCCCATTTTTCTGTTGCTGGGTCTTTCTCATAGGTATGCATGCATTAACCCTTTTTTCTCTCCTCTTCATCTTTTTTCTTGTTTTACATTGAAAATTATTGAACTTTTTGTGTTATTTTACATGGATTATATTTGCTTGAATGTGTTGCTATGTTTTTATTGTTGGTAGCTGACATACTGAATTACCAATAGTTATGTTTCTTATTGAGTGGTGATGCGTATGTAAGAAAGTCTTAAGTAAGCATTTTCTATATTTTATTGAGTAACTCAACACATTTGATGGTTGTTTTATTAAGAGAATTAGATAAGTGTCTGGTGACATACCTTTGGTTGACTGTGACAGGACATTTGAGCTGTCTCTGGTGTGTTAGGAAGTGTATACTTTATGTGGGTTTTTTAAATTTCTGCATTTTTTTTTCTTTGAATCATTTTCTGAATGTGATGTCATTTGATTCTGTTGGATGATAATTTGTTCCCATAGCTAGTGAAGGTGTTAAGCTGTTGCTGATGTGATGGTAGGTCAATTAATAATGTATTTTTGTTTGTTTATCAGTTTTTTGCTGGGGCTAGTTTAAATGGTGGCATTACTAGCTTCAAACAACTGTTATTTCCGCAACATGGAGCTGTCTCATCACAGAATTGCAGTTGATGACCTTAGATTATCGAGCTCGATGTCCCGTAAGAGATTGCCCAAGTTTAGGAGTCAAATATGTAAGCTTCAGGCATCTCGGAAAGATTCACATTTTCGAGTTGACATGAGGCAAACCAAAGAGCCAGCAGAGTTGGGTAGCAATGGGCGCGCGATTAAATTGGTACCAACGAGTGAAGTGATGAAAGATATTCGAAATCCTTTGGGAAAAAATGCTGAGAAAGTAAATGGTGCTAAGCCAATTGTTAATGGATCAGCAGCCAAGCCGGTTATTAATGGATCAGCAAACAAGTCAGTTATTAATGGCTCAGCTAGCAAGTCAGTCGTCAATGGATCAGCAAGCAAGTCAGTGGTTAATGGATCAGCAAGTAAGTCGGCCATTAATGGATCAGCAAGCAATTCGATCATGAACGGATCAGCTAGCAAACTTGTGAATGGAGTGAACATAGTTAAAAAAGAGGCTGGTTCTTTGGTTAAAAGGCTCAGAAGTATTGAGGATGAAGGGCTTCCTCCTCTGGACGAGCCAAGGAATCTACCAACAGATGCGGGCTTCAGTTGGGCTAGTGATAATTACAGTACTTGGCAAAGGACAGTGGATGTGTGGTCATTCATTATATCTCTTCGTGTACGGATCCTACTAGAGAGTGCAAAGTGGTCGTATCCAGGTGGATTCAATGAGGAGAAGCAGGTAATCTCCATGTCTTCCTGCATGCACATTACCTTGGTGTCAGCTGCTACCTCAGCGGGAATTCTGTTTATTTGACAATTGTCATAGGTTTCAATGTTTGAAGTGTCATATTAAGGGAATTCATTTGTGGAGTTCTTGAATACACTTTTTCAGAAGAAGAGACGGGAACAAAATGCGGCTTGGTTGAGGGAATGTGTTTTGGAGCTAGGGCCCTGTTTTATCAAGTTAGGACAGTTGTCATCCACAAGGTCTGATCTTTTTCCCAGAGAGTATGTGGATGAGCTTGCCAAGTTACAGGTAAAAAACATGTGATATGGATTTTACTTTTGATACTAACCAGGTTACTGATATCTGAAGGACCTTGCAATGTGACTACGAATAACTTTGTGTGCAATACATTGCAGGATCGGGTTCCTGCTTTTTCACCTGAGAAAGCAAAGGACTTCATAGCTAAGGAACTTGGAGCTCCAGTGAACATTCTATTTAAGGTGTTTGAAGACCAGCCAATAGCCGCTGCTAGTCTTGGACAGGTGATTGTCTGTTATAATTTGCTGTTCGCCTGATCCTCCTTCAACTCATACATGATTTCAGTGAACTTTCCTTCTCCAAAGCTAGTTTCCCAATCCGTTTGGCGTTTTCTAGCTAAGACCATATGGGATCCTATTGGGAATGTTGTCCCTCATTGAAGAGAGGATATAGATTTAACCTGTACAAAGGCCTAGAGGGTTACTCCTATTGCCAATTGGATTTAGGATGCAACCCCTAGAGGCCCAAGTGTGGTTATAGTCTCCTCTCCATGTGCTAGGCCGCATGTGTGCACCCTCAGTCCTTTGCTTAATAGATCCACCACATATGCTTGCACACACTCATCTTAATTTGGTCCATGCCATAGAGATGTGACTAGCTAGGTATTATGCGATGACTGGCAGTGGCTCATTACCCACACAACTCTCCTCCTTAATTTATCAAGGCTCAAGAAGCAGTGAATATTATAAACAAAAGTTTTATCACACAAACAGACAAAGTGATAATCAGTGATCTCGTGGTTATTACTCAATATTAAGACCTGGATGTCTAATCTTGAGTTGCAATGGATGTGGTGATATGTACATACTGGACATCAGAGTTCTAATATATTTCTTGGTCTGCTGTTTAAATCATTTTGGACTCTGAATTGACAATGACAGAAGAATAGTTTGTTGTGCCTTCTTAGTTGTTATCACGTATATCAAACTAAGTGTTAAGTTAATTGCGCCAAAACAAGATTCCAAGATGCAGTCCAAAATTCGAGTGGGCTAACATGACTCATAAATGGGAGTCATGCGATAAAATATGTATATGTTAACCATAACTTGAAAACAGAAAGGATGCCGAAAAGCATCTGAGAATAATCAAATAAAATTTTCTGCGTCTAGTTTATTCTATGCACAGCATACCATTGTCAAACTTAAGCACAGCGATGGATTCCTGATGAATAATACGTTAAATTGCTGTTGAACAGATGGAAGTGGTTTTGCAGCTATTTGACATATGACCACTATGACATTGCGTAACCTCTTTTAGGAAACAACAGATGGTGGCACTTGTCTTTGATAATAAGTAGTCACATTATTCAGTATGGTTTCATCTTTAACGAGGTTTCAATTGTAAATGGGGGCATATATGATACAAAAGCTGTCTGATCACTTCTTAACTAAAACTACTGGTCTAATGTGATTACGAGTAGTCACAAGTGGAATAATGTGATTACTTTCTGGCGTTAATATTAGCGTTTAGTGTTCTAGACAGTATCTTGTAATCTCTTTGAGAGTTTGTGGAGACAGCACATCGTAGTACTTGTCTTTCATTTGAAGTAAATTCACATTATTGAGTATGTTTTTTTATCTTTGACATGGTTTCAAATGTGAATGACCAGAAGTTATGATTGAGAAGTCTGCTTGCTTATATATGGAAACATTAGCATTTAGATACAAATTGGATAATTTCTACGCATGATTATAGGTCTTTTCTGTTATAATGTGTGTTACTTTGAAATATAGTTTGAACTTCAATAAGGAGCTTTCATACGCCAGTTAAATATATTTGTGCAACAATATCTGAGATACATATATTAATGGTACTTGCTGATACTCGGTTGGCTGGTGAACTGACATTATAGTTTTTTTTAGAGAACTTGAATGTAATGAGAGTATGAGACGTGCTCATTACTAAGAAGTGCTATGTCTCAAAAGATAAGGTTTTTAAAAAAAAAATGATATGACTGATGTAAGAAAATTTAATCTCTTTAGAATGAGATGCTTTACAACTTGCAAGTTTGGATAAGATATTAAGATGTCTAACCTTAGACTTGGACACGAATGCTTGCAGGTTCACCGAGCAATCCTGCATAATGGAGAGAAAGTGGTCGTAAAAGTCCAAAGACCTGGACTTAAAAGGCTCTTTGACATTGATTTGCGTAAGCCATGCCCTTTCTATATTTCTTTTAAATCATTTCACGAAGTCATCTTCCATCAGAAACTGTAATTTATTTAAGTGTGATCAAAAAGCTCTATTTTCTGCCATAAAGACTACAGATTGTCTATTATGTACCTCTTTTCTTCCGTTCGCAATCTTCGATTCTCTTCAGCCTAACTTGTTTACTATGCCATGCCCACATGATGCAGTACTTATTCTGTGATTTGTAATGTAAGCTGTCACCTGTGTTTTATTGCTTCTAAATCAAAGATGGGTCTATTTTTGCTATACTAGAACTCTGTAAATGGTTCTAACTGTAAAACATTTTTGTACCAAAATAGGGAATTAAAAATAATAACAAAATCCTTGTCTTCCTCCATCAGTCTTGGTCATCTTCGTCTGCCCTATTGAATATGTCAATCCCTGCTGAAGTAGAAGCAATTATGTATTTATAATGTAGGACTGAATTTCTTCTGCTTGATTGCCAATCACCTTTTTCTGTACTGAGATTAGTTTGTTCTTTATATTTTGTGAAGAAGTTACTTAATTATCTTCATCATATACAGAAAATTTGAAGTTAATTGCTGAGTATTTCCAGAAAAGCGAAACTTTGGGCGGTCCATCTAGAGACTGGATTGGCATATATGATGAGTGTGCGACGTAAGTTATGAGTTTCAACTTTTTCTTTTGACTTTATTTTATCCTTGTTCTTCATTACTTTCAGGGTAGTGTCTTATCGACATGGAGGTCTTGTAGGTTAGAATCACAAAACTCGTATAGTCTCCTTTTTATCGGAATCACTGTTTCTAGTTAGACTGGGCTCTGGAATTAAAGTCTCTATGTAATTAATTCAATTTCGCTCTTTAGTTGGTGGGAAAAAAGAAAGAAAGAAGAAGCGATTCATTAAGACTGGTGAAAGATGTATCTGTCTGCCTTGTTAACCAGCTTAATCACCGGGCTGGTGATCTGACAAGGAAGTTCTTGCTGACTCTTTTGTTTTTTTCCTGAGACTCAACAATATTTAGTCTAATTTGTGAACTTAACTGAAATTCATGCTCTCTTTCTCATCAATATTTGGTTCATTCTTGCCTTTTCTGCTTTTTAAATGGGTATCTAAGAACCGAACGACGACCTTACTGACTTCTGGGCGGTAGAACTTCTAGTTAATGCTCCGTGTCTCGGTGGAACTCATGATTACTGCACCAGAAGTATTAAATCTTGGATTGTAAGAATGGGTGTTTGAACAGGTCACTCAAATATTAACAAGTCCGTCAACTGCATCTTATGGGATAGTATAATACTGCTTTTCTTTAGTTACACAAATTATGTATTTAACAAAGCTTTCACTTACTATTATGTTTGTAATATTGTTTGCAGAATCATTCCACGTAGCGCACTTGTACTTGATCTCACTCAACTCTCCGATTAGTGATGTTTTACAGTAAAATTCAGTAACTTAGGGCTTGCACTTTTTTATCTACAGAATTTTGTACCAAGAAATTGATTACATCAATGAAGGGAAGAATGCTGATACGTTCCGCCGGAATTTTCGAAATGTGAAGTGGGTTAGAGTGCCTGTACGTTTCCTCCTGTTAGTCAATTTTAATTAGAAGCTGTTAAGTTTGGTTAAATTGTAACTAAGAGCTCCTCTTTTTCTTACTGCAGTTGGTTTACTGGGATTACACTGCCTCGAAGGTGTTGACCTTGGAGTATGTTCCTGGTATGTTTGACCTTATGAACTTCAGCTTAATTTAAATCACCAAACACATACGGATACTTTAATGCTTATTCAGTATACAGGCATCAAAATAAACAGATTGGATAAGCTGGATGAGCAGGGTTTCAGCCGCTCTCGCATAGCTTCACGTTCCATTGAAGCTTACTTAATTCAGGTACCATCCTGTTTGATTCCTGCATATACATCATTGGCTGAGAGATGAGATCAAGGCACAGTTTCTGCGTAGGATGCTACTACACTGCTCCACTTATCATGCGCTGGTGTATAGCCTTTGTAGTTCTTTGTGTGAAGATTGCAACCACGGTTTACATATTGGCGTCTAGACTAGTTTGTCATCTTCAAGGTTTAATCCTTATCAAGAACTTTATTCCTAAAATTTTATGTGTGCCTTGCCAAGTTCAAGAAATGAGGTTGATCTGTAACTGTGTTAGGTCAACATCTTCATCATTGATCAAACCTAAAATTGTTTGTAATTCATGTACAGATGCACACCTCTGTGATATTTATTATGTCTCAGTACAATTAATGAGCCACAATTTGTAACTGATGGAAATATAGCTACTCAATCATCCTGCTCACTTAAACTATATAAATTTGTCTGATTTGATTAGGTCTGAACTTTTATGAGCCACAGGATAGACTTTCAAGAATCAGAACATGAAAGATCAATAACCAGGGGCCGTGTGTAGAATCATATGAGCGATTGATTACTTGTGATTTGTGTCAGAAACTGGCCGGAGAAGACAGTCTTCAGTTCTCTTGTCAGATATTTGCTTATTTATAACATGACAGATTGGAGTGTTTTTTATGATTTATGATCCTTCTATAGTTCTATACAATTGTAGACCATAGTTTTTCTAGCTGTTGGATGATAACCTTAGTCAATTTGCACCATAAAGATGTGGTAATTATCTTATAGCAGGTTATCCAATCAGTTGATATTTTTGTAACCTGATTTTATTCTCCGTACTGGACCTTGTAGATACTTAAAACAGGCTTCTTTCATGCCGATCCTCACCCAGGAAATCTTGCAATTGAGAAGGATGAAGCAATCATCTATTATGATTTTGGGATGATGGGGGAAATTAAAACCTTCACACGGGAGAGACTGCTTGATCTATTCTATGCGGTCTATGAAAAAGACTCAAAGAAGGTATTGCTTTGCTTTCCTAGCCTCCCCCATCCTCTCTGTTTTATCGGCCGACTCTTAAGGAAAATTCTGTTTTTTTTTTGTAAAAACAAAATTTTTTTACCAAGAAAAAAAACAACACTAAGTAATCCCTTGCTCGTCCATTACCGATGAAGTTGAAAGAGTTATTACTATCTTTCAGCTTTTAGTGAATATGGATTAAATCAAAATGACTAATAAAACTTCCGGTACTTCTGATTTAAGTGAAGTTACGGGAAATCAATACTTCAATGCAGCAATGCATAAGGTCGTTCTCGGAAACAACCTCTCTATTTAAAGTGTTTACTTTCATCAGGGGTAAGGGGGTAAGGTTGCATACATCTTGACCCCCCAGAACCCCCTTAGAATGGGGATTACACTGGGTTGTTGTTGTTGGACTAAATTGCATACATCCGGAGGGGATTACACTGTGTGGATGTAGTAGTTGTGCTTGTTCTTGTTCTTGTTCTTGTTGTTAGTCTAAGTAATCCCTTGCTGTTATGGAGAAGAAAAGCTTCATGTCAATCTATCATTCAGCTCTTAGACTAAGCTCGCTGATTCAAGCTCATAAACTGTGAGGGGTTCATGCTTGTTGGAATAACCAGCAATAAACACCCAAATCGTGTGAACCTCAATACCTCACACAGTCACTGAGATCTTCAAACATTTTTTCCCTTTATATACCCTAGCTTAAGTGACCGTAATTCTTCAAATGTCAAATGACCCTGCTGGTTTATTCTTTGCATTTGCCATATATAATCAGAAGAATACCAATTATTCTGGAGTATGCCTCTTTATTATTTTATTATGAATTATGTTTGTTTCTCTCTGTGATTGGTTTGCTTGCTCTTACTGCCTGTTATTGTATCAAATTTCTTCTGAATCCGTTGATAATGTTTAACTGCTCAGGTGGTGAAGAGCCTCATTGACCTTGAAGCCCTTCAGCCTACAGGAGATCTCTCTGCGGTATGTTATTGGTAAAGTAAACCCACTTCTCGAAAAGTGAAAATTTTCATTAGGCTTGTTGCTAAATCTGAAAAGATTCATATGTGCTATATAGGTAAGAAGATCAGTGCAGTTTTTCCTGGATAATTTGTTGAGTCAAAGTCCAGATCAGCAGCAAACTTTGTCTGCAATTGGTGAGGTATGATGATAAAATTATGTGTGTAGCCAACTTCTTGATTGGAATACTCTGGTTTCATTACTATTTTTTATTCAATGGGAAACACACACTGAGAATAGAGCGAGTGTTTAGTGTGAGGATGACACTGGGTTCTGGTTAGAGTGCGTGGTCTTAAGATGCGACTCAAACAATATGGCCATGGACTTGTAGAAAAGTTTTCATTATCTGGATATGGCTTGTTTGCCTCCATCATTTTATTTGGCGTATTGTGTTCCCAGACCTTAAATTATAATTGGCTCAGCTGCTAGAAACAAATAGGTCATTATTGGATGTGTGGAAGACTGTCCTAATCTTTTTGAAGCAATGTAGACTTGTAATTCAGCTAACTGACCTGATATGGCATACATGTATTCATACCAAATTCTCTTGATTAGGTAATTCCAGATACCTTCGAATTGCGAATTTGAACATTGGATCTTATGGATACAAATATAACAAGGTAAATGCTGGATAACAAATATAACATCCCCCACCCCAAAAACCAGCTGATTCATTTAAAACAGAAGAACAAGAACAACAACCACTACCCAGTGGAATCCCCATTCTGTGGGAATACTTGGTCGGGATATATTCAATCTTTCCCTATTTTACAAAACAGAGAGGCTGTTTCCGAGAGCAACCTAGATGCATTGGCGCATTAGTATTGACTTCTCTGTACTTCACTGAAACCAAGAATAACCTGAAGGTTTATAGCCATTTTAATTTAGTCCATAATCACCAAAGCTGAAAGATGGTAATAATTCTTTCAATTTCATCGGTGATGGACAAAGCTGCTTCATTCAGCAGTAGAAAAAGAAAAATTACAATGAAGAGTAAGGGAAAAGAAAATTCTTTAAGGCCACGGGAGCTTTTGTAGGCCAACCTTTTAGTGTTTTACAAAGGAATTGGTCTAACTTGTAATTGTTCTTTTAGGAGGACGGCTTGTCCTCCATATCCATCAATGAAACTTTTTCTTATCTAAAAAAAAAAAGAGAAACACGGAACAAGTTATTGGTAGCTAACTTTGAATTGTGGTTAGCTCATGTTTGATTCTATCCTGTAGCACTAAACGTCCTCCTCCTATGTCTCTGACTCCCAGTTTTCTGGCAAAGTATTCTTTACTACAATCTACCTTTTATATATTATTTTTTATGCGTCATTGTTATTTTGTTTTGAGCACCTTTTTTTAGTGTCTAATTGGTGAGCCTATCCGATTGATATGGCTCACCTGTATTGTTATAAACTTATCATTATGTTCATCTGATATACATAATGGTGCCTATCTTTCTGGCCATGTGGACTCATGAGCTTGATCCTTAGTACATATACATAACATTTCTAATGGTAATCTTGCTAATTTGTATCTTGTGTGATCCAATGTAGTTGATTGCTTTTGTTTTGACGTTTAAATTTCCAGGATTTGTTTGCCATAGCTCAAGATCAGCCATTCCGTTTTCCATCTACATTCACTTTTGTCTTGAGGGCATTTTCAACTCTTGAAGGTATTCTTCTAAATTATTGTATTAAGGCACTGGTCCATCTGTGGTCTCCATTTCAGTAGGATGTGTATCTTTCTGTGATGTGACTTGTGGCATGTCATACACTGGTGGTAGGAATACACAATACTGTGTTCAAACAAAAGCTTCATAGTCACTGATTTCATTTTGTCAGTCTTTTACCTTGCTCCTGCATACTAATTACATGAAGTTCCTGCCTTATTGTTTATGCTGTACGTGTCCATGTGCCAGGATCTTTTTTTCAAATGTGGATGTTTCTTTTTCTTGTTCCATTTTTCCCCGTTCTGTGATGAAAATGAGCAAAGGATAGTTACTGTGATAAAGAAATGAAAGAACAAGAAGCATGTACAGCCCAAAGGCATGCTATCAGAACTGAGTAATTGTGAATATAACTTAACGAAGTGTCAGATTGTAACATATTTCGTACGCCCAACTGAATCGTTGAACTGCTGTACACCACCATTTTCATTGAATTATTTTCTCTCCTTTGATGCTTGATCGAGGTCTGGAATCCTCTGATGTTGAGTATGAAGCAATGTCCGATGATCAGGCAAATATTTGTTGTTGATGTTTTAAGAACTTGAAATGTATGATTTGTACTCTATGTTTAATGTGCATATTAGATGGATGTCACTATTTAAAGTGCTTAAACATACTTGTCATTGCTATAATTCTTTCAAGAGACTATGCCTGGTGTAGACCCATGCTTCCTAGTCACCCTTTACGGTTCTTATGAGTGATTTATGACCTGTACTTTGGAGTTTAGACAGGTTCCTTGTTATGAATGATTGAAATTCTTACTTATCAATCTAGAACCTTTATAGTGACGGTAGTAGAAGCTATTAAATTGTGATATTTCCAGGTTTTGCAGCGTTGGGCATAATTTATTATTTATCTAAAGTTAAAGTTGGGTTATGAATAGAATCAAGTTTTACCATCAATTTTAATTTCTTAAAATGTCTATGAGCTAGTTATCAGGATTCTAGATGTTGTTGAATGTGACAACTCGTTTTGAATACAGGAAGCACTCGTTTGTCACTGGGTTCATTTCTTTACTAGACCACATAGTTTTTCCTTTCTGTTTTTTTGTTACAATACTTGACAGTGTCTTCATCCATTCAGGTGTTGGGTACACTCTTGACCCAGATTTTTCCTTTGCTAAGGTTGCTGCTCCTTATGCACAGGTATGTGTGGTACACGTTGGAAAGTAAAATTTCGATGATTTAATTTCTTCATTTTATAAAACTAAAGGGTATGCCTTTGACAGGAACTTCTTGATGTAAAAGAGAGTCGCCGTACAGGAGGACAACTTGTTCAGGAGATACGGAAACAAGCTCAAGATGTATGCTACATTTGTGTTGAATTGTTGATATTAGTCAATGTTCTGAATTTATTCATTCTCAGGAAAAGAAAAAATAAAAATAAAAAAGGACAGAAGAGATATATCAGAATAATGTGCAATTTCACTGGAAAAGGCACCTAGTCACTGATCACTGTCTTATATCATTGCGTTTATTCAGGCCAGAGATTATACTATATCCATGCCATACCGTGTCCAGAAGATAGAAGAGTTCGTGAAGCAATTAGAATCAGGGGATTTGAAACTGCGAGTTCGGGTTCTTGAGGTATGAGATAATATCATGCTAGGTCTGCTTTCGTTATTGTAAAGGTTTTTTTGATGCCTAGATAACTGTCACGCAGTGAACAGATGTAGGTAGTGTAACTTTAACACGGTTCCTAAACGAAATTTCTCTTGATTGGTCTTCTCCTGCCTATTCTATCTTTGTTGAGAAAAAGATCCTAGACTCACTAGGTAATTCCAAACTCTTCTTAATTTGTGATGGTGTTTGAGTAGAAATGAAGGCATACTACCATACTCCAGGATGAGAATCGGGTAGCCTCATTTTTTTTATTGTTGTAAGATTTGGCCATGCTACTTGGACACTGTCACAAATGTTGACTTGGTTTTTGGTCTTGAGGAAGCACTTTTTGGAAAATAATGATTTGTCAGCTATACAAACCTTGTCAGAGTACCAAGCATCACACATGGGTTCTTGAAGTGAGTACTGTGAGACTAACATCCAGCTGATCTTAGTTTTAAATGTACCTTGCCATAACACTGCAGCTCTTTAGATATGGCTTGTTAGATACACCATTATTTACAGGTTGCACAGATGTAGATTAGTATAACTATATTGTGTGCCTGCTGACATCTTTTCCGTTGTTGACATTATTCCATATCTAGTCGGAAAGAGCAGCTCGTAAGGCTACGATCTTGCAAATGGCAACCATGTACACTGTTTTGGGCGGCACACTGTTTAACGTGGGAGTCACTTTGAGCAGCCAAGGAAACCAAGTTGTTGCCAACGGTTTATTTATAGGCGCTGGTAAAGTTTATCTCTTAATGCTATCTGTACCACCTTCTCATGTAGGATTTCATACTGCATGCATTCTAGTAATCATGGAATCTTTTGCTTGTAGGTGTTCTATTGACATTGCTTGCTAGGTCGATGCAAAGAGTGAATAAGCTTGATAAGTTTGAAAAGATGATATAATCTTTGACACTATCTATCCCAGACTCCATGCTCGTGCATTTAAAAAAGCAAGGGAGCAAAGGTGGGAGGCTTGATCGAGGATGGTGCTCCTGTATACTTCAAAATGTACAGTCACAACGTAGATGGCAAGGGAAACTCACATGAATCAATTCATTGAAGAAGGGGATGCACATTTTTCATTTGCATCTTATATTTTTTAATTATTTTCCCTTGGAGTCATTCTTATTACTTATTAGCTGATGATTCTAAACATTAGAAGTATATAATACAAATGAAGAAAAAGTTAGAAAATAGTGGGTGTATACTGTACAGCACAGTATATTGGATGGAGCGTTCACAATATTTTGATAGGTGACAAAAACTATTGAGATTCTAGTTTGGCATTCGTGACAAGTTTTAAGCAAGGTTGTAATATACTCCGTAAAGGGGAACCAATCAGGACTTCGCCCTTGAATTCCATGCCAAACTCATTTGGCACAGGACTTTTAGTGTACCAAAGGAGATATATAGGGCCATCATGGTCTTTTTCCATATTGTTATTTACACCTTTTACTATGTTAACAAATGACTCGTTTTTTCAAGGGGATAAAAATACCTGTCATGAATTCTACTCAATTCACCCCTCAAACCTTGCGTAGTACGGAGTAATCATTAACAATCTTGTTCATAAAAGCGATAACAAATTCAACTCTTATTCGACTGGATAAAGATGGGTAATGCACCTTAACAAGACGGTGTTTTGTTATCCCTGTTAGGCTGTTATAAACTCACTCCCATTAACTTGATAATAAATGGAAAAAATCAAGAATGGTGGATGGCAGTGATAAAATGAAACTTGTAACAGTATAGTAAAATCAACGAAACAATAAGGAAACAATCAACCGGCAACTAAATGAGATATTTCTGCAATTGGATAAAGTTTAAAGAGTTGTTGCTAATTTAACTAGTCTACCTTTAGTGTCCTTTACTATGAAAATGAAAAGGAAGAAAGAAAACGTAATGTTGCTCTTCGGTTGATTTTGGCAGTCTCTTCTATTGATGGGAGAGTTTGTAATTATAGAGTAATAACTCATACTCTACAAAACCCATTCTCAATGTAATTGTTCTTGGATTGTGGGGAGGTTGATGACTATAAAAACAACTTCTTCTTCCGAGTCTTTTCCTTCTCCACATTCTCTTTTTAAACTTTTCTGTGACTACTTACAAAAATATCCCATCTGTTATCATTAAAGAACAACTACATTTATCGATAGGCTCAAGCACAACTCATTGATGGGATTCTTTCGTATAAACCCTCATCTATCTGAGTATAAGTTTCGCAACGAAAGGTAAACGATACTCTATTGTATATGGTTTTTTTTTAAGGGCCTCCTACCAATTTGATTCTAATAAATCTATTCTTTATAAAGACTAGACCTGGCAAATATGCCAAACTTTTCGTTTCTGATTCGGTTTGGGTTAAGGTCGGGCTTCCTTTTTTTCAAATTGGGTTCATTTTGGTTTATTTTTGCGTCTATTATTTTTCAAAACATTTGACTTTAAAATGAAATTTGAGCCACTTGCTTGATAACTTTCGAGCCAGGTTCATTTTTCTTCGGGTGAAACCAATTCTCGGGGTTGACTTCAGTTAGCAACTTTCGGGTCATTTCGGGTCGGGTGGTTTAGTATGGGTGATCGAGTTCGGATCAATTTTGTCAGGTCTAATAAGGCGCAAAATTGTTTAAAAAGTTTAGCTATCAACTATTCAAAGCGATTAAACAACATATATATATATTATATAAATATATTATATAGTATAATATATAATTAAATACATTATTATATTTTATAATATACATTAGAATTTGATAAAAACATATCCCAAAAACCATCCTTAACATACAGGCAAGATATATGCTTCTTTGCATTCACTGTCGGGTGCCATAAACACAATCGGGTGTGCGGGAAAACTACTTCTATAGGCACCATTAATCTTGGCGCACTTATCGGTCATTCATTAAAGTGACTTGATGTTTTCCACCCATAAATCTTAGGAAAGTATTGAAAAACCGCGTGAAAGTTTTGATATTCTCGATCTTCAAAAACCACACATAAACATGACGTTCTTACTGTTTTGATTCATTCTCACAAACGGCCCACAAATCATATCGTAAGTGTTGATTCTATGAGTATTATCATGCAACACCAAATTACCAAACTCCATTTAATTCTTTCTCATTGTGGCATCCCTAAAAGAAAACTACAAAACCTTTGATCATCATCCAACAAAAAATCAAAATAAAAACATTCTCAATATCTTGCCTCTTTTTGAAAAACTCAGTCAGATTGTTTGAGTCATCTCCATTCAAAGAACCAGACTTAGATCGAGTTAGATCCATTGCTATACAAATCTCTTTTATATTCCATGTCACAATTCAAATTTTAGAAAAGGAAAATGAGCTGCCGATTGGATGATGAAATATGAGCAAAGGATTTCGAACAAGATTTTTTGGAACACCTCATCGTCAAGAGACCTCGATAACATAATTTTCGATGACATGATGGCTTGGGAGCCACACTCAAAAGAAGGGTCTCTTAGTCATTCTACTTCCTACCTTCTTAAATAAAAAAGAGCTCCTTTTTTTTCTTTTAGAAGTACCATTTACCAGCATGGTGTACCAAAATCTGGTTGTCATGTGTTCGTGTTAGCCTTCCAATATCCAAGTCTCGCCATATCCAACATGCAACATCAACAAAAATACAAAGTCTCCTCATCACTAGGGATGGAATTGGAGCCGGTGCATTAATTTTTTTTTTGAAGTAATACGAGTAATAATCATAAATAACTTAACGATTAATTCGGCAACAATTTTTAATAGAAGCATAGTATTTAATTAGCAAACTACATTTATGTAATACAATTCAAAACAAAACCAATTTAGTTATCATAATAAGTGATTATATTTATAAATATATATATAAATTATTATTAAAAATTGAGAAAATTGTACCAAACTACCTTATAAAAAGTGTGTTTTGTAAGAAATTACCTTATAAAATTTTTTATGCTTTATGAGGTATGTGAGAGACACATGTTTTACCCTATTTCTTGTACGGAACTACCTAATTCAAATTGTGTTTTGTAATGAACTACCAGACCTTATAAAATTTTCTTGATTACAGAACTACTCAACTACCTCATATGATGGTAATAGTACCAAATTAGCTAGAATGCCGAAAATATCATGTGTCCCGCACATTCCCTATTAAGGGTATTCTCGCCATTTCAGGTAATTTGGTACTACTTGACCATGTTGACTGGAATATAATAAGGTAGATCTGTAAAAGAAAATTTTTATAAGGTAGTTTTTTACAAAACACACTTTTTATAAGGTATTTCTATACAATTTTCTCTTAAAAATTAAATGAATATCCATTGTATTGTTTCTTTTGATGGCAATATCCATTGTATTGTTACGTACATGGATGAAAATCACCATCCATATCCAAAACGGCCAGATATCAATCTAATTTGAAAAGAGAATTTCTCCCCGCAGTACGCAAAACTCTCCGTATAGTACTCTTTTACCAAGAATTTCCATTTTATACCCTTTTAAAAAAAAGTACACTAACCCAACTCCGTACCCTTTAACACTTGCTATGTTTGTACCCAAACAGCTATGAATTAATGATTTAATTATAATTCAAGATTAAGATCTTCCGTAAAAAAAGGGTATGAATCATTATAGAAGTATTCATTTTTCGTTTCCAAGCATCAAGATAATGAAGTTAAGTAAGTGTTCTAATAGGGTGTTGACAGAATGAACTGTTTGGGCAGAAGGTGTTCTGTTAGGCACGGTGGTTGTGTACGTGTTCCGGAGATCTTGGTGCAGATTGAGGGCATGCACAATCATACGAAAAGGGATATTTTTTGGCGACATAGAATTGAATACAAGTGGTGTTAAACCACTAATCCCAACCTAGCGCAAATCAACAACATCATTACATCAAGCCAATAAAATGTAGTATGGAGTGACAAAATTAAAGTAAGGTAAACGAAGGCGCTTGACGGAGGGCAGTCATAATAATTAGAGAGAGAATGAGAGAACTCTTTTTTTGGAGTGAGAAAATAATAAGGGTATCATTGTCTACAAACGTACTGCGAGAGAGATTGACGTACTGTATGAACAAACTTCGTTTGAAAATCCTTTATCCAAACGCGCTCAATATCCGAGGGATGAGATGAATATAGAGCAAATACTATAAACTCACCCACTAGGTTCAGTTCCTAGGAAGTTGAAAGAGTTATCTCCATCTTTCAACTTACTATAACAAAATGGCTATGAAAACCTTCCAATACTTCTTATTTTTGTGAAGTTGTTGAAAGTCAATAATTCAATGCATCAATTGGTCAATCTCGTAAACAACCTCTCTGTTTTCTTAAACAGGGGTAAGGTTGCGTACATCATGACCCGAGTACCCCCATTTAATAGGGATTTACACTCGATTGTTGTTTTGTTGTACTATAAACTCACCCACTAAAGTAGAAATAGGAGCAATTCTACACAAATACCCGGTAGTTTTACTATTCACCAATACCCGTAGGGGCCCGCGATCCACTCACAATA
>ONZK01003378.1:818-11249 GCA_900322385.1 Pharnaceum exiguum
TACACCAATTCATAATTAGCCCAAACCTCAGGGCACCAAAACGCAAAATATCCTACTCTAAAGTAACTATCCGTAAATTTTTGATGACTAATGTGACATTCGACACAAAATTATTTGGAGTGGAACAAATATTTATCTTGATGTGGCAGGAGATCATATTACTTCAAATACTTCTTAAACATGAGGTCATGTAAGTTCATTTTTTCGCTTATCACTTAGGCGCTTTCAAGTCTTTGATACACCGGTTGAGTTTATAATAATAAAGCTGACTAATATAGCATAAAAAATGTGACTAGTGATATTTGTTGAAATGCTTTAAAAAAATCACATACACCGGGTATACCTAAGAATTGGAGATGCTTTATTCGTCTCTAATGTTATAGTTAGTTTTTTTTAGATCAGTTCAATTTTTTCAGTTCAACTTAGTTTAGTTCAATTCAGTTCAGTTTATTACAGAGTTTTTCATTTATAGTTATTATAATTTTAACTATATTATTTTATAGTTTAATTCAATTCTTTTCAGTTTACTTTAGTTTTTTTTTAAATTTAGTTAAATTTCAGTTTTAATTCTTTTTTTTTTTTTGAGAGGAAATTTCAAATTGGAATACAAACAAAACTAATTAAATGATTCAACTACATTTCCGTGAGGTGCAAGTGCTCAGCTCTCATCAATGAGCAAGGAACTAGAGTGTACTTTTGTCAAACAGACACAGACACAGACACAGACACAGACACAGACACAGTAATAAAAGCTAAAAGTATCTCAACCTCACATTCCAGTTTCCACATAAACTCATTTCATTTTTACTTCACTCCACTTTTTTTCCCTAATTTAAACCCTCCTCCACCACAACCTCTCTCTCTCCAAAACTTATAGCGCTGTAGCTCGATGAAAGAGCCCAGTAGTCCCAGTGATGCTGCAGCAGATGCAGCAGCAACGGTTCATCTTCCGCCACAAGGCCGCCCGCCCGGTCCGGTTCGCTTGGCTCGAACAAAACTCTGTGTTACAATGTTGGATAAAAATATCAAGCAAATCATCCCACAAAACATGTTTGACAAGAAGGGGCCGCTGGTAAAATCCTAGAACTCGATATTTAGTTCACATTTGTTATGTTAAAATGCTTTGCTAAAGTCCCTTTATTATTATTGATGTGTTGTTTAAGTTTGGTCAAATTTTGTCGTATTACATTTCCAAGGGAAGGTTATCACAATCATTATTGTTACACTTAGTGTGGAAATGAAACTTTACTGAGGTATCTATGTGGTTCCTATCTATTTCGTATGAAATTTGATAAAAACCCCTAATTTAAATTTAGGGTATTGGTGTTCTTGGAGAATTAGTTTTACTCATTTAGCATGTGTAACTGGGTGAGGTTCTTATGTCTGCTTCTCGTCCTTTTTTTATTAAAATTAAAGAGAAAAACAAACCCGCATTACCCCAAAAAGTCGAGTCGGGTCTGGTCGGGTTGGTTTGTGACATGTCTAATAATTAGCATAGTCCAAGCCTTTCTTCATAACACATCAATTTGCCGTTACTGCAAAATATGAGCTACCTAGTGAGTTATTTGCTGCATCCACAAAACCACTTTTTCTATAATGATTCTCTACATAACAAAGATGTACTTTGATTCCTAGCCATAGCCAGATTGGCTTTTAGTAAGTATGGTGAACCCACTTACAATGAAGCAGCCTCCACCGTGCCATCCATTACAGTATGTACATTATTTTCGTTAGTTGATACTTGTCTTGTACATGCATGCAATTCATCTTACCAGCGATCAAACATTTTGTGAACGTCGGTCATAATTTATACATTGATCATGAGGAAATTGCCAAATAGCAAGCAATGATATGTTAGACGCTTCACATCTCTCACTTTACGTAAGGTACACAAGCTCCTAATCTGTCACTTAATACAGACTCAATACAAAGACCAGCATCGGGCTTTCTTGTGCCCACAAGAACTTTCACATGTTCCTACAATAGGGGAGGCACAAGAGTCTTCTTTGGGAGAGCAAGGACTATATACAGTACATGCTTTCATGGATGGAATGAGTGGAGTGAGTGCGAATAATTGTTTCTTGCTCCATACAATAACGGGTTAGTAATTCAAAATCGACTTTTTAATGTACTCGTGTATCTTGAATTATGTTTTTTTTAGCTTATACGTATCATTTGGAATAACAGGCAAAGTCCTTTTGATTTTGGCGGTTATTGATCCAATACAAGAGTTAATTTTTATTACTTGGATCTGGTGCCCAATGATATGAATGAAAGGGCACATCTAAGAAGAATGATAAAGATGTAAGAAAAACTCAAACACCCTCTCTTGTGACATATAAGTATATAACATGAAATTATTTATAGTTTAAAAAGAGTAAATAAATATTTGCACATGGGTGTACTATTTTTTACTTAATTTTATGTGGTATGTTTCTTCTTTTTTATACCATATAGCATTGTTAAACAAATTAATTTTGTGATTTGGCTTTGTCATATATAGTGCATTGGACATTTTTAGAGAAAACAATGAAATCCAAGTGGGAAAGCGTTGTAAACGTTAGCAACATTAAGGTTTGAAATCTACCCATAATTTAGTTACATTATGCTTTATCCTACTTTGTTTGTGACGGGGATACTAAATTGATTTAATTTGCATTTTTAAATTGCTAGTGTCCACGGCAAACTGATGGTATAAACTGTGCCTATTTCGTAATGAGATTTATGCGTGATATCATTGGACAAAGACCTGGATACATTACACAAGAAGTAAGTTGCACAAACCTTTATCTTTTTCTTTCTTTCTTTCTAATTTTCAGACAATTTAAACTCTTTTGAAGGTGTTCCAGTTGCTTCTGCCCTATTCAGCTATTAAAAGTGAAATGTTGTCCCTAGTCCTCTTAGTTATGGGGTTGTTGACGTAGTTTGCTCATATTAGGTTGTTGGCTAACAATAGTTAAACTGATCTTCTCTACCTCAACAAACATACTTAACCAAGAGACAGTCTCTGAATGTTTTTCCAGAAAACAAAAGCCTGATGGTCGCCCACCACCACCACCACGACACCCGGTCCAGTTCCCTTGGCGCGAACAAAACATTGTTACTTTTACATTGTTGGATAAAGATATCAAGCAAATCATCCCAATTACCCTATCTTTTCAAGGGGGCTAATGGTACAATCCTAGAACTCAAATGTTGTTCCAAGTTGTTCTCTTTGTTGTAAGTTTATTACTGGGTAATGTTATAATGTTATTATCGGTTGTTCAAGTATGTGTTGTATGTCATTTGCTCAGGTGTTCATGAATAACAATGAATCTGGTCCAACAAGGTAGGAGATAGTTCTGATCTTGAGGTCGTATAACAAAGAAAAAATTGTTTAAAACCCCCTTTTATATATCGACTTTTGTTTGGACACCCCTTCCAGTTATTTTTGAAGAAATCCCCTTATCTCATAAAAAGTGTTTTAATCAACCACCTTAACTAACTAATATGACCAAAACACCCTCACGTGTTGGCTAAATGATGCTTGTGCGATTGGGCTTAAGGATTGGGCGCTCCTATTGCCAAGGCAACAGATTATGTTGCCAAGGCAAGTTAATGTTAAGAGACACTAATACCCTTCTAACCTCCTCACTCCACCTTCCCATCCCCATCGACTCACCATCTCTTTCAAAACCGTAGGCATCATGATAAAACAACCATGCCAGGAGTCCATGATTCCCATCCTCATCACCAACTCAAAGTAATCAATTTGTCTTTAAAAGAAAAAACAATCTATCTTTGCTTCAATACTTCAACAATCTTAAATCTTAAGGTTGATCAAAATTCATTGAATTTCCATCAAAAAAATAAATCATCGAATTGAAATGATCAAATTCTTGACAAAAAATGTAAAAGTTGACTTGAATGTCTCCCATTAACAAACTACGGTCATGTGTTCTTAGTGCGTGGTTTGCCCCCATTTCTTGCTTGTAAAATTTAAAAAAGTTTTTTCATGCCAAATGCTAAATAGGAGTTGAGGCAACGAATTTAATCAGATTCAGAATGGAAAATCTAGATATAGGGTTCACATATGTATGCAATTTCGTCAACTTTCGCCGGAGGACAATGATGTTTTGGGTTTGCTTCTGGAAATATGAATCTGATTTCCGTGCTATGGGAAGGAGAGAGAGTGGAGTGGGATTCTTGGGCAGGGAGGGGCTGCAGTGGCGGGCTACATTGGTGAGGGCTTGATGGTTAGATTCCAGTAATGACAAAGCCCGAGGTGTGGGGTTCGGGTGAGCATGCCGCATGCCTGATGCCTTACGGTGGTGGTCGTTCGTTGCATCGCCGTGCCATAGTAATGCTCATTTGACGCGGTGTATGGAAAAGGTGATTATGGAACTTTGGGTGGTTGTGGTGGGTCTGTTTAAGCGGATGTATATTTGGGGCTGGATTGATGTTTAATTGTTGTGGACTGTTGAAAATGTCGACGCAATGGAGAGTGAGAGCACTGGAATAGACTTTCTTTTCCGTAAATTTGGCGAAGGGTACTTTTGTCAATTGGCAACAACTTGCCTTGGCAACATAATCCGTTGCCTTGGCAATAGCAGCACCCTAACGATTAGTTCACTCTCTCTCCTTTTATCCTCCAACACCAGTTACTCTCTTTTCCTATTTCTTTCCTAGCTACTCATCGGCATTCATTTCCATTTTCTCTTCTGTTCATCCTTTCGTCTCATTTAACAAATACTTGAAACCACATGAATTTGTGAAGGGGGAAAATGTTATTAAAATAAGTGAAAACTAAATTAGTTTAATGAGGCTACCTTTCTCTATTCTTTGTTTTTCAGTATGTAGGATGCCAAGTGAGATTAGGTGTTCAATAAAAAGGCCAAGGGGTGTCACCAACAAGAGTGCCACACCAAATTCTAGACTAAATCATGGGAGAATTTTTATGTGTGATTTTGTTATTATGTTGGGAATAGGAATGTGTGATTCTTTTCCTTTTATTGGAATGGTGAGGGATTCAAGGAATATTCTAATGGTAGAGAGTTGTGACAAAATCTTGTAAATGAAGGAAAATTTTGCTAGCACAGGTCGATGAGTATAGGTTCCATGAGAGCATTGGAAGGTTCTAGTGTCATTTATGTGATGAAAATCATAAGGTGAAGTTGAAAAGCAAGTCTTACACTTTGAGCCGAATAATAAAGAACTTTCATGGTGGTGAAGATGAAAATTGTGGGGGGATAAAAACTGAAGAAAACAAACTAGCTTCTGACTAAAAATGAAAAGGAATACTGAAAACTGATGGGGAAAATCAAGAGAAATGGAAATGTGGGATGCCCAGAGAAATGGAAATGTGGGATGCACACAACATTTGGCCAACATGCAAGGGCCTTTTGGGCATTTCACTTAGTTAAGGTGGTAAATAGAACACTTTATGATAGAAGGGGGTTCCTTAAAAAACTATTTTTAAAAAGGGTGCCCTAACAAAGGTCGGTATATAAAGGGGGGTTCTTAACAATTTAGTCCTAAATAAAACATACTAACGTTTACCCAAATGTACAATTTTTTTTTTTAGATAACATGGCTTTGCCTAACTAATCCTATGGGCCCTGAAGTTAACAACCGTTAAAATTTCCAGTGGCCCTGAGGAGACTCGAACTTGGGACCTCTAGCATAATTCTCAGAAGTTGGTAACAACTGAGCTTCCCACTCAGGGTTACCCAATTGTACAATATTATGGCCAACCTTTTTTTCTTTGCAAAAACATGCCAACCGTTTATATTCTTTAAAGTTTAACCGCCGTTACCTCTCTTCATAAAATTTTTTTTTGTCAAGTTACCTTTGAGGCTGACATTGTTGTACTCCAAATTTCCAAACATTATATCCTAGTGGCTCACTTTACCCTCTCATGAGTCCCACTTTCACCAAGTCAAACATCATTGCAAGGGCATGCACCACCACCCACCGAACTAATTACCAGTGGCAAATCCAGAAAACATATTCGCATAGCGCGAATCATAAACTGAGAAACTGAATTGGATTCTACAAATGTTCTCTCTTTATGAAATTGTATCTTTTGAAATCGGTTTAAATTGTACAATTGAATTTAATTCAGTCTAATTTCTTTTATATTTCATAACTTTAGTTTAATTGAATTTAATTTAGCTCCATAGCTTTGAGTAAACTTCAGAACAAAATAGCCCTTAAATGTCTTTCTTCAAACTAACAAGCATCTAAATTCTAACTACATCAAAAGGTTAACTAACGACAGCAGCTCACTAACTAGAAGGCTTACAAAAAGAGAAAAACGCTAGCAAGTACACTCCATCCCCAAAAATAAAAGCTAAATAAAATAAGGGTTTAAAACTAATGACAGCGATATATAAACTCTTCTATTACTTCTTCACTCACTGTTGTATATTTGTTTGCGTTATGTTGTTAAAAACTTAGATAGTCTACATGAAAGATGTAAATGTCTGTCTCTTCGTGTGAGTATGGTTATGTTTTGCTCCTTGCAAATGATTAGAATACTCCATATTACTTATCAAGGGTATGCAATATGCATTGACAAAATATCATTTACGGAATGACCAAAATATCTGTTTCTTTTGGCTTTTGTTAAGCCCCTTGATTTGGTTTCCATTATTGGCAACATGTAGTCTTTTCTTGATCTTGGAGAATTTTAGTGTTGATTTAGTTTGTGATGGTGGATAGTATTTATTTGGGCATGTGTGAGGCTTTAAATACTGCTCTAAAATATGTTTTGTAGGAAATTTGGCTAGTGATATGCCCTAAGCTCCTAACCTTACTCTGTATATGTCACTTGCTCCTGAATAACTATTAATTTGATCCAATGATGTTCCTGCTGATAATTGCAGAAAGCTTTTGACTACCTGGATTCCATTTGGGATAGGTGTTTACTCTAGAAATGTGATCTGGTGGATCCAATGGTCTTACCATGAAGCAGCTAGGCTAATCTTTTTTGGGTATGTCCAGAGCATGCGAAGCCAATGAGGTTGATGGAATTCTTTCCCTCTTAGTAAATGAATTGTGCATGTTTAAGGGACATGTTTCCCAGAATTTAACAAGCTATCATCATTTTAAAACGTTCTTGTTTACCCTGCAGCCTTTTGCTTTTCGAGAGGGCGGGTTGATTCAAAATGTGTCATTAAGACACTGGGGAGATTGCAGCTGTATCATACTATGCGTTTATGTCATGTTCCAGTTCTGTGTTGACAATTCACCTCCCAACTCCTCTGTTCCTATGGCTCGTTGGGTACATGACTATTTTAAAGTCCTTCATGAGAAATATAAGGACACTGATGTGCCATTATGCGGTGTTAATTACTTCATCGCATCCTTATGGAGTATTGGAATTCATCGCAATGAAGTACGGTTTGGTAATGCCAAACCAAGCTGGCGTAGACTCTTTCACTTACTAAATGGTTTTGTTGAAGATGCTATGGAAAGGAGTCGGGAAATCTGTAAACTAAGGGCATCTGTGTTGAGACTGAGTCGTCGACTAAGGGATCAGGATGACCATGTAGGTGGAGGAGGTTCTGCAACTTCCTTTCCAGATGTTAGGATTGTGGTTGATGGGGCATGGGACTCAATCTCGCTTGCTGCTGGATGGGCATGGGTGGGCTCGTGTTCTGTTTTAGGTTCGGCAAGAGGTGGTGGAGCTCAAAACGGTTACACCTATTCAGCTGCTCAGTCTGAGGTCATGGGAGTTCTTGATGCACCTCTCTAGGCACAAAGGAAGAAATTCCCTCGGGTGATGATTCTTTGTGATGCGGTTAATGTAGTTGAGGCAATCCAAGGGAGCTTGAGGCTGGATAGGTATTCGCAACTGTTAGTCCATAAAAAAACTGCTATTTCTTGTTCTTTTACTGCTTGTTCCTTTTCTAATGTACCTCGTAGTGAGGTGGGGGAAGCTCATAAACTAGCTATCAAGGGGGTAGTTTCTCCTCAATGATGTATCCGCTGTCAAAAAAAAAAAAGTCACCTCCCAACCAATTTACTTGCCTTATTGTTCTACAATCATTTGTTATCTACATGACAACTGAACTGCAATGGTTGGAGCAGCTTCTTGCGCATTTGACGAATTTCTAGTGTTAATTTTTTCCACACGATGACGTTGGGTTAAATATTTGACTGCATAGAGCTGACTTAATTCGGCCTTATGTTTAGATATATTATCAGAACTCAGAATTGGTCACTTGGGCTGCTCTGGGTGACTGGGATTGACAAAGTTGGTTAACCACAGAATGTGTAGTGTCTCGTACTCTTTATATCATTATATGACTACAGAATAACTAGTTTAGATATATTATCAGAACTCGGAAGTGGTCACTTGTGCTGCTCTGCGTGACTGAGATTGACAAAGTTGGTTAACCACAGAATGTGTACTGTCTCGTACTCTTATATCATAATATCATTATATGACTACAGAATTAACTAGTTATTCAAATCTAATCGTGCATGCATGTTTTGTTTCATTTTTCTGTCTCATGGGGTGCTAACTGTCGGCCTGTAGCCAAACGTATAATTTGACCATAAAAAATTGGATGAACCCGTTTTATACATGAGACTGGATATTAATGAACCCTCGATTACTATATAATGAACCCTTTACTACACTATAATGACCCATCGACTACACGATACTGACCCATATTATCCGGTCTCATCTATGAATCAGGTTCACACAATTTTTTTTATAATTTGACATGTTAAAAAAGTATCTTCGTCGCATGAGATGGTTCAATTGTTAACTCCTTTCGTTGTCACTTGTCACGTCTTTACGAGAGTACAACAATAACAACAGAGTGTCAATCCCCATTGAAAGAGGGTATTAAGGTCAGGATGTACCCAACCATACCGCCATTTAAAAAAATAGAGACGTTGTTCCGAGATTGACCAATTGCTACATTTAAATATTAACTTTCAACAACTTCACCCAAAAATAAGAACTATCGGAAGGTCTCCATAACCATTTTGCTATAATGCATAATCACCTAAAGTTGAAAGATGGAGATAAATCTTTCATTATTTTTTTTGAGGTGATAATTCCTTCAACTTAATAGGCACTGGACCTCTCCTTACGAGAGTAACTCAACCTTTTATGCGAAAATTTTTGTTCTTTTACAATTCGTACCCTCATTCAACAACTAGAACAAAGTCCTAGGGTAAGATTGATTATTGGTATAATTTTTGTGAGCTATAAAAGTGGGTTACAAATTTACAACTCAAGTTGTACACATGATGTTGGTAAAACTCTACAAGAGTAGTAAAGAGTTGTAAGTAGAGATACTTATTTAAATACCTCTAGTAACAACTTTTTCTTTCATCTACACTTATGATGGGAGATGATTTAAATTTATTTTCTTAAGAAAAAAACTTGAATTGAGTAAATAAGTACCAACGACTTTTTAGTATGTCGGGTAGAAATTGCGATTAATAATAAAAGAGCTGACTAATGATATTTAAAAGGTCACTAATGATATTTAAAAGGTCACTAATGATATGTGTTATAATACTTTATAAAAAGCACCATGTATAAACTTACATTGCGCGCACCTAAAAATTAAATGAATAAATACTATCTTAGTGTGGCTCCTTGATTTACACCGTTTAATAGGAAACTCCTCCATCGCCCTCACTCAAATATCCACCGGTATCCTTTACAAACCCTCATCATGTAGATTTTAAAGCGTAGTTGGGAAATAAATTCATATTTAACAAACTCTACAAAAAGACTCACATATTTAGTTTTTTTTTTCTTCTGAGGAGGCACCGAGACCGTTGATAATCGAGTCCAAATCTAAAAGACTCAAAGTGTACTTTCTACCATTTTAGTAGTTCTCTTCTCTCAATTGACGTGTTAATTTAGACAATGTCAAAAAGATTTCAACATTTGGTCAATTCCCAATGAATTTTAAAGTTATTATATTGGTAATACTCCATGATATATTTTGACTTTTAGCTAGTTTTTCTACAAGTGGTTGTTTCAAATAAATATGAATTTCTTATATCATTTTTTCTTTTTATCTTTATAAAATATTTCACATGAGTATAGCAATGTCATCCTTGACGTTTAATCAAGAATATAATTTTTTCTTATTAGGCTAAATTTGGAGCAAGTTGGATGAAGTACAAATTGTTCACATTTACGAGTATAAGAAAGTAACTAAAGTAAATGGCTAACTATGGTTAGATTTGAAATATGTGATGCTCCCACAAGTTGGTGGTTATGGGAGTCACCATAATATAGAAAGATCTTACTATCTATGCATAGCCATTGATATGTAATAATCATATAATTAGTTTATACTATTCAAAAATTGTTTTAGTTAGTTTTTTATAGCTAAAAAAATATAAAAAATAAATTAAAGTAATTATAATTTTATAAATTATTTTGATCAAAAATTATATTTAAAAATA